>LQNS02020120.1:13416288-13427265 GCA_001587735.2 Parhyale hawaiensis | reverse complement strand
TGAAAGGCCTTGCAACGCCGTGAAAGTTTCACGGGTCCAGCTAGTATACATAATTATCTTTGCCCATAGGACATCTTTCAATATCCTATTTCTCATTTTCATGTATTTTACAAATGGCTCCTATTTTTCCTGTCGTGCTGCGACCCTCCGAGCTTGTAGGTGCTTTGTTTCTACTCTCGTCCTTTCTTGTAACTGTTTAGTGACTACGCCAATCTAAGCTAATGCAGAATTTGATTGTTTGTCTCTACAGGGGAGATTTCTTACTCTGACGAGGAGGGTGAGCTAGAGTTCAGTGATGGTGAGGCAGGGAGCTCAGTGTTGAAGCGAGGAAGAGGTAAGGTATCTGAGGACCGCTCAACTGACGTTAGGGACGGACTGCTAGATGACCATAAACACAAAGCTAATGGGGACACTAGCGCTCGTAAGAGACCGCGGAGTGAGAGTGACCTGTTGTGTGGCAGGATGGTGGTGCAAGTGGCGTCTGGTGACAGGGTTGTGGAAGTTGTTGACAAGAGTGAGCGAGTTGCCAGTGCAAAACGGCATAGAGAAGATGATTCTGGTCCCATAAAAGGGATGAAAATAAAGGTGGAGCGACAAGAGGGGCAGAGGAGAAGTCGGCAAATAACAATCGAAGCTTCCAGTGATTCTCATGAGCCGAAAAACAAGAAGATTAAAGAGGAGAGTTACGGTAAGGATATTGAAGACGAGGTGAGTATGATGAGGAAACGCATAGTTGAGAAGGCTCGAAAGCTTGTGCGAACCGAGGGGAAGAACAAGGAAATTAAAAGCGAACCAACAGATGAAGACAAACGTGGGCGAAGGACGTCTCATCGAGATGATAAGAAAGGGTCGACACGAAAGGAAGCGGCATCTGACCGAGCTGCAAAGCAGAAAGCTTCCTCAAAAGTCAGTGATGGCGGGGAAGCGCAGACAGTTGAGGCGGCACCTGAGCCACACGATGCTGGCGATGAGGCCACACTGGAGGAAATTGGCGCTCGCCTGGAAGGCAATGACGTTCTTAATTTGCATGAAAAAGCCAGCGACTCGGAGGCCTCTGCAGATGGTGACGCTGCAGGCATGACTGGTGACGTGCAACTCCCTGCTAACCCTGAGGTTTCACCAATGGATGAAACTTCTGTCGAGAGAAATGAGAGCACTGCTGCTGAATCGAACAAGAAACCTGGGACAGCTGATGATCAAGCAACGTCCCAGCAAGCCGCTTCCGATTCGCCTAACCATATGGAGGTTGCAGGCAAAGACCAAAGTGAAATAGCTGAAAAAGCTCAAAATAATTCTGGTGGTGAAACCAAGGAGAAAGATAATAATGATGATAAAAGTCAAGGTGCTTCATCAGCCAAAATAGATGAAAAGTCGGAGCAAGATCAAAGTTCCGATATATCAATTTCAACTAAAGCTCAAACACATCAGAAGCCAAGGGAAGCTGTTCAAACTAAATCCGATTTGAAGGAATGCGAGGGTAAAATTGATGAAAGCATCAAGTCAGGTGACAGTTCCTCTACCATATGCACATCTAAAAGCATTGTTGAAAAGAACAGCCGTAGTGATCAGAAGGAAGCGGAAGATTCTCGCGCAAAGAAAGCAAAAGATGCCAGTGCTGGGAATAACAAGTCTGGAAGTTCAGTATCTAAAAGAGATTCGAATGACACATCAAAAACTGAAAGTAAAACATCAAGTCGTGAAACTGAGAAGAAGCTCTCTGTTAGCAAAGTTTCTGCTGCCAAATTGGAAGCTAAGAGGGAGGAGGGAAAGAAGCAGACGGGTGAAACGAAGGAACGCAGCAGCAGGGATATCACTAAATTTCCCAGTAAATCTGCCCATAGCTCTTCTACTCAAAAAAGAAATACCAGACGTCGGGAAGATTCTAGTGAAGATTCAGACAGCTCGTCTGACGATTCTTCATCTGACTCAGATTCGGATTCCTCCTCCAGTAGTTCATCAGATTCGGCAACTGAGGAAGATAGCCCTGTCAAGGCCAGTGCCAGGAGGCCTACAAAGTCATCTTCTAGTCGCAGTACCGGGAGTCAGAACAAGTCTTCGTCTGGTAGTAGAGACAGAAATAGCAAGTCTACAAGTGGTCGTAAGCCTCCACTGCCATCCTCAGCCAGTCGTCGCGAAGACAAGAACTCTGATAGAAAATCCAGGAAGTGAATCGCTCTTGACGTCATCACTAAAGTCGTGGCAGTTAGTGGGACGTGTGTAGTGAATGATTGTTTCCCGAAAGAAATTTTCCCTATGGACTGCATATTTGGGTGATGGCAGTTCTAATGTGTACAATGAATTGGTGTTGAGTGAAAGTAATTATCCCCGTGGAAATTGCCCGAGTAGTGGCAGTTTTGACATGTATAGTCAATAATTGTTACAAGCAGTACTTGCCCGTACAACAGTACCTGGGGAGTTTTGATGTGTATAGTGAATGATTTGTTGAGTGAAAAATACGAGTGAACTTGACTGCCTGACATTAGAGTTGAAATGGAGCGCTCGAGTGTTTTGCCTAACATTCGATGGGCATTATTTTACCGTACTAACAGTGCAACTGACTACATATGGAGGACATTCTTATGGACTGATACAGACTCGCTTTCGTCGTTCCCTGCCTGCACTCGTAAGTGACGAAACCTCGTCTTATCTTTTTTTTTGTAATTTTTCTTTATTATTGTCTACCTTGTGCGTGCTACCGCACGCAGTGACTTCTTTTATTCCTATATAATTTTAGGTACACCCTAGTGAATATTCAATTCACTTTATTTAAAAATTAAAATCCATGAATACCTACGTATGAGCTACTTTTCATTGCGCAAAAACATTGAGAATGGAGTACGAACTAGGTTTCTTGTCTGGGACTGCGCCGATATTCCATCCAGTGAGTTTTTTTAGTAGCCTATCGTACGTAACGATATGCAACTCTGACAGTAAAATTTTCTGAAATTTTATTCTCATTATTTCCTTCATCAACGGCTCTTCACTATCGTCGGATAACCACTCGCTGTGCTGCTGGGCCACAGGAAGAACTTCGATTTTACGAGTTTGTGCCCAGAGGGTTATATTCTGCCTGACCTTATCCCTGTCAGCATGTATGTGAGCCTCACCAGGGGCTGTCCCGAGTTCCTATTCCGCTGGAACTGTTGCAGCTGGTCGCAGTTCCTGTTGACGATTTATTTGGGCAATTTATGGTGCCGTTTTGCTCAGCGAGGTAGGTCGCCGAGATGGTGAGCAGCGACCCATTCTATGGGGCTTCTACCTGCTTCCGTGTGGGGGGAGCACGAAAGGGACCCTTCGCAAACAACCGTGCTGTGTGCTGGGTGTCTAGCAGTCTGGAGAACAGGGGAAAATCGCTCTGGGAAAACTCGGGGGAAAAGGGACCAGGAACCAAAATAATCAGGGAATTTCTGCAGGGCAGTGGATGGTGTTCATTTTGTGGTGTTGTCTTTACGAATGTGGCGTTCACCCAGAGCCTGAGCCATATAAGGATTATTTCTTCTGCAGTGCCGGGGAAAAGTGCACGACTGTCTAGCTCTATTTTGTTGCAAATCCTAATATTGTGTCGCCCATCTATGTTATGGGGCCCGGCGACCCCACGGGGCTCCTGTAGGTTTCCTTAGCTAGGCCTTCGGGACGTCTGTCTTTCATACCCACTTTGCTTTCTTCAAGATTTCATACTTCTTCTTGTCCATGCTTTATTCTGTTCTTCCTCTTCTTTCCCGACTTGTTCCCATGCGCGTGGACTCGTACATAGGTTCCACGTTTCTCTTGACATTCTCTGTCTCTTCTTTCTCCCTCTATTTGGACCACAGTGTTAGCTGTAGGTAGGGAGGCTTAAATTAGGAATATAATCTTTATATAATAAAACGCTTCGTGCATTTATTTATTTAAGGAAATAGGCGAAAAATAGGCCAGGTTGCAGATTTTGTAATTGCATTAAAATCAATGACCAGGTTGTGGAAGATGGCAAAGGCTGATCCTTATCGCTTCATCTGGAGAAACTTCTTTCAAGCTCAAATCGGATCAATATGTATGCAGCTTCTGGAGTCTGATTTTATAACTTTTTTCTCTCTTCTCTGGGGTCACGACGTATAAATTCGGCAGATGGTCAACGAAGCGCCCTGGAGGTGATTATTTTTCATGGGTAGTAGACAATTATTTCTTCTATCTTACAGTCTTTCTTATTTGACGAAGCAGTTTTCTCTTCATAGGCCAAAATTTCAGCACTTCAAATGAAGCAGATATTTGAGGTTTAAAGACTGTATCATTGCCACGGAGCGCTCACATTGTATATACACTTAGAACGCAGGGTGTCTACAAAGTAACGAAAAGTATCTAATTAAATGTGCAAGGTAATGAAAAAAGTAATGAAAAGTAAACAAATGGAGGGACAGGTAGTGAAATTTTCATATTTTTTCTATGAGAACTTGGCAAGGTATATAAGATTTATCTTATAAGGGAAAAGTTGACGTTCCATCCTGATCTGAAATAAAAATTACTAAAACTCTATTCAAACCCATGATTTACTCGTGATTGTGATATCAAACCCAGTATTGATTTAAAATTACAAATATTACTCTTACGAAATTAAGGTTTTTTCATTTAAATTATCATTCGGCACATGGATCATAAGAACATGGTTGTAACACAGTACTTGGGTTCTGCATTTTTGGGCCATGCTACAGCAGCAAACTTGCTTGAGTCTTTGAAAGAGTGTCTGCCTAATCGTGTAACCTTGAACAAAGTACTTCAACTGGGTACGGACGGTCCTGCTGTAAACTGCAAGTTGTTTGACCTTGTACAGGAGGAAATGTCAGAGATCCTATACAAATTACTGAACATTGGTTCCTGTGGACTTCTCACGGTTCACAATGCTTTCAAGACCAGATTTAAGGAGTGTTCCTGGGCTGTTCAAAGATTTCTTAGAGCGTGCTACCACGTTTTTAAGGATTCTCCCTCACATAAAGCCGATTTCACCAGAGTAAGCGGTTCATCGACCTATCCTCTGGAATTTGTTGGGATCAGGTGGTTGGAGAACAGGAGTGTGGCAGCTCGAATCATTATTACTCTGCTTCCACCCTTGGAGGCCTATGTGAAAGCTATTAACACTAAGAAGATCAAGACAACAAAGTGAAATAGCTTGGAATACATTATTAAGGCTTTTGAGAATGCTCCACTTCTTCATGCCAGACTTGAGTTCTTCGTGTTAATAGCAAAAGAACTTGAGCCCTTTCTTCGGAAATTTCAGGATGATTGTCCGCTGTCTCCATTGTTGTATATACAGTTGCAGACAACAATGAGGAAGATTCTGGAGAAGTTTGTATTATCAGATCATGCAGGATGCTACAAGAGAATCACTTCTGAAGATTGATCATCACATCTCTGGCAGTTCAGAAGAGAGTGTGCTCCATATTGAAACGCATCGCAAAGAAACTAATGGAAAATTGCATATTGAAATACTCTCTAACCAGAGCTATTAGCTCACTGGCTCCTGCAGTAGTCTCATCAAGTACCACTCTCAGTATCAATCGTGTTAAGTTGTGTGAGAAGCTCATAGAGTCAGGCCGGTTGACTGCTGCTTGTGCTGATGTTGTCTGCAGTTTGTGGACTGATCTTCTTGCTACAAGATTATGTCAGGAGAGAGTGAAAAATATCTCAAGAGCTATCAAGGAATGTGAAGATGAAACCGGGAGCAAACGCCTTGACTTCTTCTACAAAACAGCTGTTGGGACCCAACCAGAGTATACAGAACTTTGCAAAGTTATAAAGATTGTAATGTTTCTATCTCATGGCAGCGCAGATGTAGAACGAGGATTCCCAGTCAACAAATTGTTGTTACAGGAAAATTTTTTGAGAGAAATCGCTTGTAGCACAGCACAGAAAAGTAATTAAATTTGTGTCTCTAAGGTGATGAAAAGTAATTAAATTGAATTCAGAAATTTTAGTAGACACCCTGGAATAGAAATAATAGCTTTAGCACAAAATTGACTTGGTATATCTCATTTTTTGTGCGATCAAATTTTCATGAAACTTGCAGTGAAATATTGACATCTTATGGAAACGCTGTTGAGTTTGTTTACATTTTGCTGTGTCTCCTGATTGACAACTTTTTGACGTTTTTATCATTTTGAGGTGAACGACAATAATAGCTTCTTGTATATTCTGCTAAAATGGGACGCGGGAAAGCTCTAACAAGGTGAAGAAATCATCATCAAAGAAACTGTTAAAGGCACCTCTCCTGATGTTATCGCAAGAAAACTAGGATGCCATATTGACACAGTGACAGAATTTTTGAAGGACCCTTCACCACGGGAAAAATGGATACAGATGCTGGGCATTCAAGGACTGTTACTGATAGATACATGAGAAATGTGGTTCGACATCTACGTAGAAGACCCATGCAAACAAGTAAATAAATTTTTATGGCTGCTGGGCTTCCTGAAGGGCTTAAAACCACAAGAAATGGTATCCTTTGCTCCATTGCTTCTGCCAAATCCCTTCTGAAATTGCCTCCTCTAACCCAAAGACATAAAATTTTGAAGATGGAGTGGGCAGACTTACATGAAGATCAACATGAATCATGTTCTTTTCACTGACGAAACCTGGACAACCCTTGTTGGACTTGGTGGGTGGAGTGAAGGTTGGGTATCACCTGGAGGTGAGTGTCATCAACACCTAAAACCTCAACAGCAGGAAGGTGGTGTTTTGATATGGGCTGGTATCATAGGGGATCAACTTGTAGGTCCGATTAGAGTACCTGATGGCGTGAAAATTACATGTGTATCATATTGTGACATGTTAAAGGACGCCTTAGTGCCATGGATGCATGGCATACCCCCTTTCGTTGCTTCGAAACTTGATTGTCATGCATGATAATGCGCCTTCTCACTCTGCCCGTACTACCTCAGCATTTCTGGACTCTTTGGGATTCCATGGAGAGAAACTGATGGGTTTGCCATCGTGATCACCTGATCTAAACCCAATTGAAAACTTCTGGGCCCTTCTGAAGAGGGAAATATATGCAGATGGAAGGCAGTACAACTCAAAATCTGTCTTGTGGAATGCTGTTACTGCAGCAGCAATGGCAGTGCCACCTTCTGTATTAAAGAAACTAACTGGCCGCATGAATTCAGAGATTATTGAAGTTATTAAACCCCTGGGGGTTATGTTGGTGAATAAGACTTTTTCAGTCATTGTACACTTTTGATTAATGATTTCTTGTTTAATACATATATTTCTCATTTGTGTTGTTCAATTTTGCTCTTTTGGTGACATGAAACTGAGTATTTTATTTTTTTGTCAAAAAGCTATTACTGCCACTCAGTGAAATAAGTAAAATTGACAAAAATATAATATTTCTAGACACTGTAACTAACCATCAGCAGTGTAACTTTCGGTGAAATTTTCACTGAAATTTATAGCCAAATAGTTGAGATGTGGTTAATTCTGCGATAAAGTTATTATTTCCGTTCTGAGTTTAGGCTGACCTGATTGGAGTTGCATTCATGTTTATTGGAGTGTTTTACTCAAGATTTTACTTCTGCCTATCGATATAGAAGACCTAATGATGAGAGTACGACAAAGGATCAATGAAGAAGTAAGTCAGAAACGATTCCGCACCGGCCTCTAGGTGTTAGGCAAACAAACATATCGATTATTGCGTAAAGTTTTTCACGCACGGGTTCACCTTTCACCAATAATAATAACCTAATATTGTGAGGGTGATTTGTAATGGTTTCAGTCCCATTTAGCCCATAAGCCATTATTAGTCACATTTTTTAAGAGGAAAATGGAGAATCTGATACTCAGGGAAATTTAAGCAAAAACCTGGAGAACTCAGGAAATTTCAAAATTCCTGATCGCTAGACACCATGTGTGTGGGGTTGAAGATGCACTGCGTCTTATTTCCTGCCAGTAGTAGCGCGCTGGCCACGTGAGACCAGTAGAACTCTTCTGGGTTCACATTCAATACACCTGCTGGCACGGAATCCAAGAAAAATTCCTTAGAATTCGCGCCATGCGGCTTAGTAGTGCTGTGCAAGTGAAGTGATTGTTCTACTACTAATTTATTTCCGAGTTTGTTTCTACCCTTCCATGCCGAATGACGCCACATAAAAATTCAGGCGCTAGAATGTGTCAACATGATCGTATAGACCTGGGACTGAAGAGATTCATTGCGGTTGTAGCTTTTCCACCGATTCTTGAATGTACAGTATTGGCTTGAGTGTTCTCGTTGTTGTATTATCTATTAACCGTTTAGTAGTCCCCTCAGGAGGCATAGGATTTAGTAGTCCCCTCGGGAGGCATAGGATAGGCGATAGGGTTAGGCTAGTTTAGATTCGTCCATCCTATGTTATGGGGAGCAGCCCTCCCAGGAGGACCCTACAGGTTACCTTGGCCATTAGGTAGGCCTTCGGGACGTCTGTCTATTGTGCTTTTGTACTCCTAGTGATCATTTTTCTCTGCTTTCCCGATATTCTGTTGCCATGTGTTGATCGTGTGTGGGAACACCATCGTCCATGGGTTCCATGTTTTAGTCGACATACTGCACGTCTCTTAGGGGTTAGGCCAGGTTCCACACGGTGGCGTGCCCTCTGACACGACCGCATTTGCTCTTTTTTCGCTCTCTAGCAGCGAGTGACGCAGGGCCTCGCTAGCTACTCACCCTAGCACAGAAAGGTCGCCAAGAGGACGCGCCACCCCGGTGTGACGCTGGTCGCATCTTGCAGTACTGCATTAGCCTCCGTCGATAACTTCCAAGAGCCATGGCGTTAAGCTCTCGTTATGTCGAGTCTGCCAGATTTACATAGAAGGTGCAGCCCCGCTCCGTGTGGGAGCGAACGCAGTCACGACCCTCTGTGTGGAACTGGCAAATACTTTTCCTCTGTCAAATCGCCTTGTTATGGAGATAATGGCCTAAACTAGTTATTATACATAACAAATTAAAGGCGTTCCGGCACCTTTCAAAGCCCGCTTGAGAAAACATACTGGGTGTGATGGCCTAAACTAGTTATTATACATAACAAATTAAAGGCGTTCCGGCACCTTTCAAAGCACGCTTGAGAAAACATACTGGGTGTGATGGCCTAAACTAGTTATTATACATAACAAATTAAAGGCGTTCCGGCACCTTTCAAAGCACGCTTGAGAAAACATACTGGGTAATCATGCGGGAAACGTACAGTGGGCCAGTGAATAGTGGTTAGACCGTACATACTGTGTAAGCTTCCGTTATTAGAAGCAGAGGATTACTAGCGCTGCAATACTGAGCGGCATCGAACCGAATATTCAGTGACATTTTTCCAACTTTTCTGCCGAAAAATTTCGAATTTAATGCAAACGCAAATGAATACTAGTAGGCGCGCTACTGGCTGGAAATCCTGTACAGAGAGGGGACGTTTAGAAAACCTAACTCTACAAACCTTGCAACAGGAATGCCACATCAGTGGAAAAGGCACTCGTGAACAACCCTTAGATGAGCGAGGCCCATATATATTATACATACATTTTCTGCCAGCAAGAGGGCCCGCCAGAATATATAAACGACAGCTCTGTGGGTCTCTTCAGAGTAAATGTATCAAGAACATGAGGTCAAATAAAACTTGATAGAACAGCAACACAAAAAATATATTCCACAATGAGCTACTGAGCGAAGGGTGCTCCTGCAGACAGTGTTCAACAAGCACGTCACTAAAGGCAGATATAATCTGTTAGCAATAAACTTTTCATATTGTGGACTCGAACATAGAGAAGCAACAAAAATGACAGGGATATAATGCCAAGGACTATTAAGCGCGTCGATGATATATGTAAGCATAAGAACATCGCTAGCAAAGAAAGCGTAACGGGTACGGGAAGAATAAGCAAGTCTTTAAAACAAAAAAAAAATAGCTGTCTTTTCACTAAACACTAGCAGAGTAGACCAGCAAAGAAAAAAGAACGCACAGAAACACATACATGATAATTCGAGGGCTTAGAGCCAGAAGTAGTTGCTATGTCCATTTTTGGCGAAATAGTCCCTTTTTGGGCGTAATAGAGATATGGCATAGACACTTTATGACGCTAAGAATATTCCTCACAAGCACCCACTTGGTGAGTAAAACCCAATTTCGCCAAAAATGGACATAGCCACTTCTGACTTTAAACCTTTGATATAGAATCTATTTTCAATATTGAGGACTTCCTAGTTTGATTAGCAGCAGTGTACTTCATGTTACATGATAAAGTCTACTCCCAACGAGAGCGCAAAATGCACAAGTTACGTAGTTAAGACTCTTCCGAAACGACACCGCAAGCACAGGAACCGTGTATTGTGATGCTACCCAAACGATGCTTGACATCTCCGCCGCCACAAAAGTTCTTGCACTCGAGCAAGAGCCGATGGTGCGGTTACGAAATCTAAATTATTGGTCTAGTTTCAATGGGCAAGCAACGCCGTCCATTGTAGCACGAAGTTCAAACATAAGTGAGAGTTATGACCACGGAAACTTTTACTTCGATAACTTTACATTTTGCGCTCGCACAGGAATAGGCCTCATCTTAGGTAGTCGACCTCGAGGAACAGTGGTCAATAATTGTAGGGCAGAAACCCTTAGCGAACTACTTAGAGTTTCAGTAGTTGGAGGACTTGAACTAGACACTTCAGCTTTCCCTTTCCAATAATTCCAGCTTCGAATGCCGCATCCAGTCTTGTTAAGGGGATCGTTTACAAATTTTGGAATTTTCTTTATTAGAGGTCCGATCTTACTGAAATTTTCACATATGTAAAATTGAAAAAAAAAAAAAACACTTTTTATTCATGTAACTTTTTCCATTTAGGCCTTAGTTTTATATATATATGTATATATATAATCTATATATATTTTAAAAGAATAGAACTGCCTCAATTTTTATGCTAGAATAAAAACAAAGACAGTTTTGGAATCCTTGAAAGATTCCTTACAACAATTACGTTTCGAAATTTTTGTTTTCTTTTTC
>LQNS02020120.1:13399979-13415504 GCA_001587735.2 Parhyale hawaiensis | reverse complement strand
TCCCCGTTTTTCTGTCGACATACTATATGTCCCTTCCTTTTCCTCTCTTAGAAGAGCTTAGTACTTATTTAGGGAGGCTTAAATCTTCTTATAATACCTAATACCTAAAGTAATCAAATTTATATCTCTAAGGTAATGAAAAGTAATTAAATTGAATTCAAAAATTTTAGTAGACACCCTGGAATGGAAATAATAGCTTTAACATTCCCTGCCACAATATGTTTGGGCATCACGCACCCAAGGGTCCCGAGTGCCTTTTCCGCAGGGGATGTAACATCTGGCCGCAGTTCCTGCTGAGAAGGTTAGTTTTGTAGAGTTAGGTAGGTTCTCTCTATTTCCTTTCTGTCCCGCGAGGTAGGCCGCCGATCGAGGTGACCGACTTTTTCTGCGGGGCTCTTACCTCGCCCGTGCGGAGGGCTACAGAAGGAACGTCCGCACGGGCGCTTCTGTCTTCTTCTCTTTTCGTCCTTCATCTCTTGCCACCTGAGCACAACGTTGTGGTGCCGGCTGTAAGCCGAGTAAATCATCTTAGATCGCTATTGATTGTCTAAGTTTCAGAAATAACGGGACAATACCAATATAATAATAATAGCTTTAGCACAAAATTGACTATATCTCATTTTTTGTGCGATCAAATTTTCATGAAACTTGCAGTGAAATATTAACATCTTATGGAAACGCTGTTGAGTTTGTTTACATTTTGCTGTGTCTCCTGATCGACAACTTTTTGACGTTTTTATCATTTTGAGGTGAACGACAATAATAGCTTCTTGTATATTCTGCTAAAATGGGACGTGTGAAAGCTCCAACAAGGAGAAAGAAATCATCATCAATGAAACTGTTAAAGGCACCTCTCCTGATGTAATCGCAAGAAAAATGGGTTGCCATATTGACACAGTGACAGGATTTTTGAAGGACCCTTTACCACGGGAAAAGGGGATACAGATGCTGGGCATTCAAGGACTGTTACTGATAGATACATGAGAAATGTGGTTCGACATCTACGTAGAAGACCCAGGCAAACAAGTTAATGAATTTTCATGGCTGCTGGGCTTCCTGAAGTGCCTAAAACCACAAGAAATGGTATTCTTTGCTCCATTGCTTCTGTCAAATCTCTTCCGAAATTGCCTCCTCTAACCCAAAGACCATAAAATTTTGAAGATGGAGTGGGCAGAGAATTACATGAAGATCAACGTGAATCATGTTCTTTTCACTGACGAAACCCGGACAACCCTTGATGGACTTGTGGGTGGAGTTAAGGTTGGATGTCATCTGGAGGTGAGTGTCATCAACACATTAAACCTCAACAGCAGGAAGGGGGTGTTTTGATATGGGCTGGTATCATAAGGGATCAACTTGTAGGTCCGGTTACAGTACCTGATGGCGTGAAAATTACAAGTGTATCATATTGTGACATGTTAAAGGACGCTTTAGTGCCATTGCTGCATGGCATACCCCTTTCGTTGCTTCGAAACTTGATTGTCATGCATGATAAATGCGCCATCTCACTCTGCCCGTACTACCTAAACATTTCTGGACTCTTTGGGATTCCATGGAGAGAAACTGATGGGTTGGCCACCGTGCTCACCTGATCTAAACCCAATTGAAAACTTCTGGGCCCTTCTGAAGAGGGAAATATTTGCAGATGGAAGGCAGTACAATTCAAAATCTGTCTCGTGGAATGCTGTTACTACAGCAGCAAAGGCAGTGCCACCTTCTGTATTAAAGAAACCAACTGGCTGCATGAATTCAAAGATTATTGAAGTTATTAAACCCCTGGGGGTTATGTTGGCGAATAAGACTTTTTCAGTCATTGTACACGTTTGATTAATGATTTCTTGTTTAATACATATATTTCTCATTTGTGTTGTTCATTTTTGCTCTTTTGGTGACATGAAACTGTGAGTATTTTTTTTTTTTCTGTCAAAAAGCTATTACTGCCGCTCAGTGAAATAAGTAAAATTGACAAAAATATAATATTTCTAGAACCAACATGATTCACCATTTGAAAATTTAAACACTGTAACTAACCATCATCAGTGTAACTTTCGGTGAAAATTTCACTGAAATTTATAGCCAAATAGTCGAGATGTGGTTAATTCTGCGATAAAGTTAATATTTCCGTTCTGAGTGTAAGCTGACCTGATTGGAGTTGCATTCATGTTTATTGGAGTGTTTTACTTCTGCCTATCGATATAGAAGACCTAATGATGAGAGTACGACAAAGGATCAATGAAGAAGTAAGTCAGAGACGATTCCGCACCGGCCTCTAGGTGTTAGGCAAACAAACATATCGATTAGCTATTGCGTGAAGTTTTTTACGCACGGGTTCACCAGTAATAATAACCTAATATTGTGAGGGTGATTTGTAATGGTTTCAGTCCCACTCAGCCCATAAGCCATTATTAGTCACATTTTTTAAGAGGAAAATGGAAAATCTGATACTCAGGGAAATTTAAGCAAAAACCTGGAGAACTCAGGAAATTTCAAAAGTCCTGATCGCTAGACACCATGTGTGTGGGGTTGAAGATGCATTGCGTCTTATTTCCTGCCAGTAGTTGCGCGCTGGCCACGTGAGGCTAGTAGAACTATTCTCGGTTCACATTCAATACACCTGCTGGCGCGAAATCCAAGAAAAAGTCCTTAGAATTCGCGCGATGCGGCTTAGTAGTGCTGTACAAGTGAAATGATTGTTCTACTACTAATTTTCGAGTTTGTTTCTACCCTTCCATGCCGAATGACGCCACATAAAAATTCAGGTGCTAGAATGTGTCAACACGATCTTATAGACCTGGGACTGAAGAGATACATTGCGGTTGTAGCTTTTCCACCGATTCTTGAATGTATTGGCTTGAGTGTTCTCGTTGTTGTATTATCTATTAACCGTTTAGTAGTCTCCTCAGGAGGCATAGGATTTAATAGTCCCCTCGGGAAGCTTAGGATAGGCTAGTTTATATTCGGTCATCCTATTTTATGGGGAGCGGCACTCCCAGGAGGACCCTACAGGTTACCTTGGCTATTAGGTAGGCCTTCGGGACGTCTGTCTTTTGTGCTCCTAGTGATCATTTGTTTTTCTCTGCTTTCCCGACATTCTGTTCCCATGTGTTGATCGTGTATGGGAACACCATCGTGCATGGATTCCATGTTTCAGTCGACATACTGCACGTCTCTTAGGAGTTAGGCCGGGTTCCACACGGTGGCGTGCCTTCAGACACGACCGCATTTGCTCTCTTTTCTCGCTCTCTAGCAGCGAGTGACGCAGGGCCCCACTAGCCACTCACCCTAGCACATACAGGTTGGCAAGAGGACGCGCCACCCCGGTGTGACGCTGGTCGCATCTTTCAGTACTGCGTTAGCCTCCGTCGATAACTTCCAAAAGCCATGGCGTTAAGCTCTCGTATTTTGAGTCTGCCAGACTTACATAGGAGGTGCAGCCCCGCTCCGTTGGGAGCGAACGCAGTCACGACCCCTGTGTGGAACTGGCAAATACTTTTCCTCTGTCAAATCGCCTTGTTATGGAGATGATGGCCTAAACTAGTTATTATACATAACAAATTAAAGGCGTTCCGGCACCTTTCAAAGCACGCTTGAGAAAACATACTGGGTATGATGGCCTAAACTAGTTATTATACATAACAAATTAAAGGCATTCCGGCTTCTTTCAAAGCACGCTTGAGAAAACACTGGGTAATCATGCAGGAAACGTACAGTGGACCAGTGAATAGTGGTTAGACTGTACATACTCTGCAAGCTTGCGTTATTAGAAGCAGAGGATTACTAGCGCTGCAATACTGAGTGGCATCGAACCGAATTATCAGTGATATTTTCCCAACTTTTCTGCCAATAAGTTTCGAATTTAATGCAAAAGCAAATGAATACTAGTAGGCGCGCTACTGGCTGGAAATCCGGTGCAGAGAGGGGACGTTTAGAGAACCTAACTCTACAGACCTCGTAACAGGAATGCCACATCAGTGGAAAAAGCCCTTAGATGAGAGAGGCCCATATATATTATTTATACATATTCTGCCAGCGAGAGGGCCCGTCAGAATATACCCTTGGGGGTCGGTTTTAGTATATTAAAAGACAGCTCTGTGGGTTTCTTCAGAGTAAATGTATCAAGAACATGAGGTCAAATAAAACTTGATAGAACAGCAACAAAAAATATATTCCACAATGAGCTACTGAGCGAAGGGTGCTCCAGCAGACAGTGTTCAACAAGCACGTCACTAAAGGCAGATATAATCTGTTAGCAATAAACTTTTCATATTGTGGACTCAAACATAGAGAAGCAACAAAAATGACAGGGATATAATGCCAAGGACTATTAAGCGCGTCGATGATATATGTAAGCATAAGAACAACGCTAGCAAAGAAAGCGTAACGGGTACGGGAAGAATAAGCAATGTGTTAAAACAAAAAAGAAATAGCTGTCTTTTCACGGAACACTAGCAGAGTAGACCAGCAATGAAAAAAGAATACACAGAAACACAGACATGATTCGAGGGCTTAGAGCCAGAAGTGATTAGCTATGTCCATCTTTGGCGAAATTTTCCCTTTTTGGGCGTAAATAAAGAGACATGGCATAGACACTTTGACATTGAGACTATTCCTCACAAGCACCCACTTGGTGAGTAAAACCAAATTTTTTGCCAAAAATGGACATAACCACTTCTGAGTTTAAACCTTTGATATAGAATCTATTTTCAATATTGAGGACTTCCTAGTTTGATTAGCAGCGGTGTACTTCATGTTACACGATAAAGTCTACTCCCAACGAGAGCGCAAAAGGCAAAAGCTACGTAGTTAAGACTCTTCCGAAACGACAACGCAAGCACAGGAACCGTGTATTGTTATGGTACCCAAACGACGCTTAACATCTCCGCCGCCACACCAGTTCTTGCACTCGAGCAAGAGCCGATGGTGCGGTTACGAAATCTAAATTATTGGTTTAGTTTCAATGGGCAAGCAACGCCGTCCATTGTAACACGAAGTTCAAACATAAGTGAGAGTTATGACCACGGAAACTTATATTTCGATAACTTTACATTTTGCGCTCGCACAGGAATAGGCCTCATCTTAGGTAGTCGACCTCGAAGAACAGTGGTCAATAATTGTAGGGCAGAAACCCTTAGTGAACTACTCAACGAGTTTCAGTAGTTTGAGGACTTGAACTAGACACTTCAGTTTTCCCTTTCCAATAATTCCAGCTCCGAATGCCGCATCCCGTCTATTGTTAAAGGATGCAGTATCAAAGCAGAAGCCAGGTTACAGTCACAACCCATCTGTGATACGTTGGTGTCATCCACAGCGTATAAATCGTGTCGCCATTGGGAATTGCTCACTTGAGCCCAGTAAAGACTACCGCCAAAATCTGTCCACACTATGGCGATTTCGCGGATCTCTGCGAATTTTCGTCGTTAAATCGCAGCTTTGAGCGTTTTCGCAACCGTCCAACTTGCTGGATATTTACACGCAACTTAGACTGCGAACAAAGCAGGCACACTCTAAGTATTTTGTTCCTCTCACGCAAAAGGAATAAATTAGGAGTTACATGATTTCTTGCTTCCATGCGCGTTGATTCTGTGTGGGAACACCTTCGTACATGGGTTCCCCGTTTTTCTATAGACATACTGCATATCCCTTCCATTTCCTCTCTTAGAAGAGCTTAGTACTTAGGCTTAAATCTTATACTGCAGTAGTGACACTTGTGATGAAAACTGAGTTGACGGTAAACATTTTATCCACTTTTTGTGGTTACACAGTGGAGTTTAAGAGACAAAATAAAATGTCCGAACAATTTGCACGACGTATGGGGAACATAAATTGTCAAGGAACCTCACCTAAAAATTTATTTACGGTACTTGACAACCTCTAAAACCATACCGAGTGGTAAACAAAAGTGTGTAAACGTCAACCCAAGCTCAGTTGGCAGTATTCGTTTTGTTGTAGAACGCATAAAAGTAGGGTCTGCATTTAGAATCATTGTTTATTCACAGTTGAATCGATACTAGAAGTAAAATAAGCCATTAAAAGTGACAAAAACTGCAGCTTCTTTGAACCAAGGACCGTGAGCACCAAAGTTTTGCTGAACATTCTGCGTTGAATAGTCCAGCGTGGCTACAGTGCACCGCGCGACAGTGTGGACACTGCTGTGAGATTTTCACTGAGTTCTACGAAATCGCACAAGCGTTTTTCGCACTTATGATTAATAATTATCAGATAAAACAGAAAGTTCTTGGTTTTCTACTCGACAATTCGCTAAATATAACAGCCACACGAATTCTCTCGGTTGCTCGGCAGTTCGGTAGCTTTAACACGGTTGTGACTGCACCGTACCTACCTTACGCTTCCTGCTCTTCAACTGAAGGGACTACTGACTACTTCCAAGTAGGGATATGGAAGGTGAGTATATCCACCTTGGTGCTGTCTTTTGAAATCGTTAACATGCATTACTGCCAATATACAGACGATTTCGACAGTAGCACTTGGATTAATAGTACAGACTATCGTATTTACTAAGTAGGTAGTGAATCCCTGCTAGCCTTACAGTATGCTAACTTAATAGCTGCAATGCCAAAATTATAACGGGGTGAAGCAATATTGAATAGATGAAACCGTGCTTAGTGATGGAAAGTTTAAATAGTTTCAAAATTACATGTCGGATTTAAATGCATTCACGTATTAATCAAGCATCGACCACGGGCAATACGCCAGCAGCACAAATGCCCAAGTAGCATCACAACTACACAATTATTCATTTTTGCCAACAACTTCCATCAAACAAATTTGCAAACTAGGCGTAAAAGGAAGACTAGTGGTAATCATTGTGTCACTAAAGCTAAACGGAACACTCGAACAAACCATAAACCTAACAAAAGCTTCATTATCAGTGCTCAAAAGCATCCTACAACTAAGTCTATCTTAACTGCGCAATCTATGCATATAGGTACTAGTTCATAATTTGGTGCGACCTCAGCTGTTACCATTCTCGCACAGCTTAAAAGATTTTGCATCTACAGCATAGTAGCATACACATAACTGAAGTATCGTAGAGTTGGAGTCGGACATGGGCTCTTTCCCGGAGTCTTCAGTCGGTATCAATAAACTAACTCCTGAAGGCTAAATCAGTAATGCCGTATTTTATAATAGCACCCGAATAGCGGAAATGAAGAGGCGGCAATACCAACAAATATGTATACCATGGTTTCTTCAGCTGGATCCATGCCGAGCTTACTGGTAAGTCATTTGACAGAACAGTCCAGCTAAACGTTAATTTTCGGATCTGTGCCGGGCAAGTAGGAGCTTCATCCAAACCTTGTACCTTCCAATATGGCAACCTAGCAAAATAACAATGCTACACCTTAAACATACGACGCATAACAAAACTTGATGCTTTCGTTGCCTGGAGATTCAACAGCGCACGGATTGCAGTCAACAGAAAAGGCGGAATTCATCAGCCACAGTACAGTAAACAAGACAAAAACAGAAGTGGTAATGCCAGTTTAGCAGAGCGGTAACTTCCAAGTGTACACCATACAAATGTGAGAAGGTATGGTACGCAATTGTTCATCGAGACCAAGTTAACCAAGAATAAGCGGTAAATCTTTGGGCAAGATCAGAAATGAAGGCACCATAGCTACATGTCTTTCTTTCTTCAAATACAATATATAAGTTGCCATGATTTTCAAGCACTGGACTCGCCATTCGTCAGTGAAGTCCTAACATTGCCTGTAAAAATAGTCCTATGGTTGAGGACAACATGAACTTCGCTACCGCAAGCAATATTTTCAGACTTCCATAACGGTCTTAGTAGCTTCTGAATTAAATTTTAATGTATACCATTATTCTTACAATTGTGTTTTACGCCATATTTCAATCATTGGCAATTATTTTCATTTGAATATTGCACACTAAAAACAACTCGGTATACAATTGAGTGAATAGATTCACGGAACATCACACTACACAAAAGACAAGGTCACCGTATTTCTCCTGTAAGTTGATGCCTTACTAGGCAGGCAATTGGCACCAGCCCCCAATAATTTTAGCTAGCTACAAGTTGGGCAGCGTGTTCTCGGCGAGGGAGCAGGACAAACCTTTACCATCAGGTTCCACATTAAGCTGCGATATTTTACCATCCTCGACGAGCATAGAGTAGCGTTTCGAGCGCACGCCTCCCAGGACGGCAAGATCCTGTTCCAAACCCAGCGCCTTGGTGAACTGTGCGCAGGGATCTGCCAGCATACGGATCTGCACGCAGTAGCAAGTGAAACTTGAGTATAATCGTCACAAGTGTCCAGACATCGCCACACCGGGGCAGTGGTCATAAGGTACTAACTCTTTCCAGCCCAAAAGAGCCATTTAGTCACATTAAAACAGGTTGGTTAATCTGCCGTCAAAAGGACAAAACTATCGACTCGTACGCAAACGATGGCACTATCATCGCTACATAAAAAATTAGTCACCGTCACAGAAGACCTGGAACTGCACTTTGACACCATACAGACCTAATTAGACGCAAATAGGCTGAAGACAGCACCAACACCCTCCACCGTTACCTTGCTTCATAAGCAACATGCCTGAACACAGACATGTTCTCCATCTAACACTTACCAACACGCCAATTGCGCATACCAATGTGGCAAAAATACTCTGACAAACGTTTAACAGCTACAAGCTCTCAGAGTAATTACAGACTGGGGTTTAGGGCAACAAAGCCAGACAAAGCAAATAGTCTGCAAGCAGAACATTAGATCAGTAATGGAATAGGTAAACCGAACATGAAGCGTCAACCTGTCCAACATAAACATCCCTGCAGAGCAATAACTATGCATAACCATCGACTGCATACAAGCATTCCTAATAGAGCACTTTCACTACTAATATACATACCTACTTAGGATAAAAGTCCACAATGAGATGAGAGGGGCCCAGTTCATCCAAGCAGCAAGTGAGCTTGACCAACATCCACTTATCAGCCCACCCACACCGCGTTACAATTACAATTAACACACACCGGTCAAGCACTACACTGACATTATTAGTCTATCGCCCAAACCACGGGATAGTACCTCACGTCAACAAACACACAGAACACAATATTTTAGATGAACGCCCTTCTTAGATAGAGGCATAAGAAGCAATAATAATCAGGTCAAATATAGTCCATCAAACTTAACTACACGGTAGACTCCACCCAGCCCTATAAGAACCTGTTGTACGAGCGAGACCGCCCTCACTGCCAAAACGCGCATCAGAACAAACACACTTGACCGATTGCGCAGCACTACAGTGCCTACGTAGACAACACACTGCGGGAGTTCCGAATCCGTTGAGTTGTTCAGTGTCCACCGCGACCGTCTACCTTCGGGAAGCGGGTCTGCTCGGTCAGACACACTAGGCCAATCCTACAACTATCGACAGTAAGTTATAGTAGGTAGTAATCAGGCTGCTAGCACCTCAGTGGCTAAGCCTATATCGCGCGGCAGGTCTCAAAGAAGTCATGAAAATGCTCAATACTACCCTAAACAACAACAAGAGCTTGGTGATTACTCAGGTATTTCACCTAGGCAGTTAGCTAGGATTACATCCGGAGTATAAACTATTCGAGCTACAACTCGACTAGATACCTATATACCGTACCTACTGAAGTAACTATGGTAGGCGTCATGCTTCCCATGTAGGAATTTAACAAATCTATCATTCGGGGCCAGCAATCGGGCACAGCTGGGTAGGCCTTTTGAATTATTCTATAATTTTTCTTTAATAAACCTGTCTAGTCATTTTCTACAGTGTGATTTCGGCGGGTCAAGTTCAATGGGAGTTCAGGAATTATCAGCCACTCTTTCTAAATGCTAGCTATTGGAGGAAGAAGGAAGGGAGATCCTGAATATCAATAGAAGCCCACACTGGGTGCGTGAAAACCCCAAATTGAAAAAAAAAGCAAAATGAAGCATCGTCAGTATTAAGTAGGTATATTATAGCTGGATGGGCTACTGGCGCCGCAGAGAAACAGCGTCAGTAGAATATGAAAATACGTAGGAAGCACAGTGAGCACACAGGAAAGACATCTTGAAGGCCTCAAGCAGACAAAGATAACCTATGGTGTATTTACAGGAGAGTCAGGAAAATCTCTAACCTAACCAGCCAAGGCAACAGTTGGAAATAGGAGGGGGAGGGGAAGTGACTAAATATGATCGATACATATAGCAGCCACGTGCCTAGTAAAGAACTATGCCCGTATTTACCCATTAGCTGCCAATATTCCCATTTGAGAACACACAATAATGTGCTATTGATGAGCGAAATGAAAATTTCTAAAGATATAAATGGTTTAATTTACCTTGCCAGCTGTTCCCTGGGACTTTCCCCAAGCAGATACAACGAATGGGTCATTGACGGCAACACAAACTATCTCTTTCACTCCTTTTGCTTTGATGGCGTCACTTTCTTTGACATAGCCAGGCAGGTGAGTCTGCAATGAAATGAAAATTAAAATTAGCTAAGGCATTAAATGTCAACGTGGATTAAGCTGATGACAGCAGGGTTACCGAGTCCAAGTAGAGGCTTTTGCAAGGAATTGGACTAGCACTTATATCATAGATAGGAAACAAATCAAAACCTCAAGTACCACTCCAGTTTGTTATAGGTTATATCTCCTAAAGTTATTCAAAACTTTAAATGACAGAGTTGAAAGGATACGGTATGTCTTAGGTTTGCAAGCGCAGCGATTCTAAGCCGAATTGCGCCGAAGGTAAAAAATTTTGTTTCTGCATTTTCCGGAAGGTCTTGAGTAACGGCGAACTCCTATAAGTGAGTTCTGTGTCACAAATTTGCCAGGAAATAAGGTGCGAGCATCTATAACACTACAAGGCTCGGCTAAACGAATTACTCCGTTATGCGGCACAAGGCAAAGAATGAAAAGAGAAAAAGACACATGAAAGAAACACCCGTGCGACAGGGTAGGTCCCTTCCATTGCCCCTCACACAGGAGCAAATTAGGAGTCCCGTGGAATGGGTGACTTACCACCATTCGGCGACCCACCTCGCGGAACAGAAGAGGAAATGTAGAGCACCTACCTAACTTAACGAAATTAACATCAGCAGGAACAGCGACCAGTTGCAACATCTGCAGAAAAAACATTCGAATTTACCCATGGGTTCGTGAGGCTTATATATAGTCTGACGAGGAAAGGGCTTGCAAAAATATACCCCACCCCTAAGGGCAGAAATGTCACATTGGATAGAGTGTTGCAACGAATTTTTCTCAGTGGCGAGCGAAGACAGAACACCTCTGTCGGTAGCACCAGACCCGCGACAGCGCCAAACTCTGGGGGCGTCTAAATGGTAGTTTAGACTGTTTCGCGGCCTAATCGTCATTGAGTACAGCTTTCGGTGTTCTATCTTTTTTTTTTTGTAGGCCCCGCCCACCTAGTACCTTAGGAGCCCAGCAGCAGCACTTCTCATTTTGGCACGACGAGCGCGCCTCACCCTAGGACATGGAACTGAAGAGTCTTTGGGTTTGTTTGATCCTCCAGAGGTGTTCTGTCTTCGCTCGCCACTGAGAAAAATTCGTTGCAACACTCTATCCATTCTCAGTGGCTCGCTCCAACAGAACACCTCTGTCGGTAGCACCGACATACCCAAGGCGCAGCAGGGAGGGATTTCATGCCCCCGCCCCTCGTCCCCCCTCCCCGAGCCGAGTTGCTGGTGCGAATGATCCTGATCTGAACTAATTTATTCTCTTCCTTCTTTGTTGATTTTTCCTTTAGACAATCCTGCTGCTTCAACAATTGCAGGATAGTGACTGTAAGTTACTTCTAATCTTGGGGGTACCTGGCAACCATCTCCAGTGAGTTGCCGTACCCCTGACCCTCTATTAAAATATAGATTATAAATAACTGCCTTTTCTGGATTGTCCTGGAACACATCTATGGAGCAAACCCTGTTAAGACAAAATTGTTCTAATCCAGATTCTTGCTGCTTTCAACCTTTACCTGAAAGTTGTGGAGACATTAGCCAGCGAGAAGCATCTCTTGTAATTCAGACCTTCCTAGACCCTTAGGACTACCGGTACTGCTTTTTGCCTGGCTCCTTCTGGACATGGAAGTCCTTCGAATCCCTTCCGGACCTCACTTCGGATCATTCCGAAACCTGGCCATCTGTAGCAGTGGTCGAATTCCGAAGGCCCTGGCTTTTCAACTCGAGCTGTGAGCCATCGCTCCACCTTCTGTACCATGTTAACCGGTCTCTTTCCGAGACCACTACCTGCTGTAGACCAGAATTACTCTGGTGTAGTCTTCCCAGCGTTGTCTCTGTCGGTAGGCTGAGATTTCTCAGCTGTGGATCGTGGATCCTTGGTTCCTGACGGGGGAACCATGAGAAGGCTTAAAGCCTTTATCCACACTAAACCAGCCTCCTGAACTGTCTGCTCGGTGGAGCAGGTTAAGTCAAGTAATAACGCGTCCTAATTCCAGGAAGCTCACACTTCCATTAAAGAAACTTCCGGAAGTACCATTTCCACTGAGCCGACTGAGGAGGAAGTCACCTCCTAGGCTTGGAAACACTAGCCTCTGATGTCCGTTAGAAGCTAACCAGGGGAAGGACCATTCCCTTGTGGTAGTTGAGGACGATTTCTCGTAACGCCGGTGCTTTCTACCGTCGTTAAAGAGCAAACCTTGACAGGACCCTCCAAGAGGTTCCTGTACTGACCTTAATTACTCTATGGTTAATCAAACTTCCCCACTTCAGACAAGGTCAAGAGGAACCTTTGAATATGACCTTGTGAAAGGGGGGAGACTCCGCAATTTGGCCTTCCTTCGGTCTTGGAGACCTGAGCCTATCTGAGGCTCTGGTCTTGGACCCAAAGGGATCTTGGTCAGCCCGTTTGAGAAAAGATTTTCTCAATTTTTCCAGAACAGAAGCACCTACCACTCCAGGCTTCTGTCTGAGTACAGTCTCCTTCTAGTGACAGACACTATCTAAGCCTGTTACAATTGTATTTTGGTAAATATCTATACTGCAGCTTTCAGCTGCTACCAAGCTTGAACATAACTGGATAGACGTCCACTCGGCGACTCTGGCTGAAACTTCTGGTCGTTCTGTCTCATGAGGAGTAGATTTAACCTGCTCTTAGAGGGCCCCATTCCGTACTGGTGGGAGGTCCTCGTCTATACTAATTGGCTCGGTCAGAAACCCAAGGGGCCCTTGCCTAAATCTGCCGCACTTTAACTAGAGACGCTTTCCTACCTTAGTAGAGGAACTCCTTAACCTAGGCAAACCCAACTTACGTCGCAGTCTAGCCTGGTCGCTCCTGAAGTAGTTGAATGCTCAGGACTGTAAGACTGAGTTTAAGCAGGCTCAGTCTGGGAAACTCGAGTTTCCCTGTTACCTTCTAGCTAGGGGATAACCTCCTGCTCGACCTGTGTATCTTATACTAGTTTACTTTTCAGTGGAAAACTACGCTCGGGGAGAACTAGGGTTTCTCTATGGTGAACCCCACTGGGAACCAACCGGCGTTTTCTAACATAGTCTCCCAGGAGTTTGAACTGTACTACTACAGTTTTTTTTTCTGCCGGCAACTTTCCGGCGTCCGGGGGCCATCTCGGAATCGGCCCAGATCGAGAATCTGGCGGATTTGAGCCTTCCAACTATTGGAGAGCAACCCAATAGTTGGAAAAAACGCTCTTGGCGGCTTTGTTAGGCACTAGGCTAAGGCCTACCAACAAAGAAAGTATATACATGCTTGACGGCTTTGCGAGGACGCATAGCCTAACCAAGCAAGTATAATTGTAACTATAAGTTTGGCGGACTGTTAGGGTACTAAGGCCTACCAACCAAGTGTGAAGTGTGTGTATGCTTGGCTGACTTGTTAGGGCACTAAGGCCTACCAACCAAGTGAGGATATACCGTACATGCCTGGCGGCCTTTCGTAGGCGTCCTACCTAACCAAACAAGTATAATTATATATGTTTGGCGGAATTGTTAGGGCACTACGGCCTACCAACCAAGACTTAAGGCAACAATATATTTGGAGAATTCTTGGGGCACAAGTGCCTGCCACCTAAATGTATCGCTGTGCTAGATGGGATAATTAGGGCAACAAAGAGCCAACTATCCAGATTTTGAAGTTACGTTAACAGGTGGCACTGAAAGGCTGTAAAGACCACCACCGCAAAAATAGCAAAATTCATAAGGTAATATACTTCACGGAGTTGTTGGGGCCTACAACGAAGTATTTAAGCAAACAATATACTTGTTGGATTTTTTGGGGGCACAAGTGCCTACAACATCCAAGTATTTATTCCTCTATTCCGAGGAAAAACGATTTACATTAACTTTAATTCAAAACACAAAGCACAAAACACCATCACGTCACTGGTCTTCGTGAACAAAACAGCTGCGGCAGCTCTGTGAGCACAAGGAGACATGGGTTAAGGATCAAAGATGGCGGCACCCTAGGCCGATAACACACCACACACAGTCTCCAAAACCTATCACTAAAAACGGTAACAACACATTTCCAAACAGGAAAAACAGTATTAGAGCACTAATAACCGGTAAGGGAAGTATTCCCCAAGCTCTATGATCGATAGGTGAACACAGAGCAGCAGCTGAGACAAGAGCACAGATAGAGATGTTAACAGTACCGCAAATCGTAACAGAACGAGGAGTGCTGCTGCTGGGCTCCTGAGGTACCAGGTGGGCAGGGCCTAAAAAAAAGATAGAACACCGAAAGCTGTGTACAATGAGGATTAGGCTACGCCTCGAAACGGTCTAAACTACCATTTAGACGCCTCCAGAGTTGGGCGCTGTCGCGGGTCTGGTGTTATTGACAGAGGTGTTCTGTCGGAGCGAGCCACTGAGAAATATATATATGCTTGCCGAAAGGTAATAATGTAACTAGGTATCTATTACAGCTGCTTGGTAAGGTATTCTACCCTATTTAAGGAGTACCTACCCAATGGATTTTACAATCCTAGAAGGGTTACCAATTAGCCAGTTAAATTAAGCCCAATACGCTGGACTTTTCAGGAAATTTGAGGTGTGTTGTGATGGGTCAGATGTCATTATCTGGACATCCGCGGATGCGGATCTTTAAGCATTCTGACATCCGTGAATGCGAATGCAACTGCGGATGTTACCATCTCGACATGCGCAAATGCGGATGTTCCGCGAATGCAGATATTCGCCCCACCATAAACACGCACACACCCCCTCTCAGTTCTCACGACGGCAGTTTGTACAACACTTAGAAAGAAAACTTAGATGGTAGGCTACTTTGTTGACATGGACAGCGCTGGCACACATTTCAATCCAAATGAGAATTTGCAGTTTCCAGCACTATGGATGAGTTTAGTGTAGGGTAGAGGCGTTAGTCTCCGATCACCGGCTTAGTATCCGATCACTTTTACACCCCTCCATTAAAAAACTGCTGCAAGACGAACCATTGATGCTAGGAAGATCAGCTAGGGCTCAAATTGTAGCCAAAGAAATACTTAATATGTCCTGCAAGTCGTAAATTTT
>LQNS02020120.1:13322601-13349143 GCA_001587735.2 Parhyale hawaiensis | reverse complement strand
GAAATGTTATTCATGTAAATTATCTTAAATTGACCCAATTAACATACTGAAAGTAACAAAATCCCCAAAAAACATGCGTAAGTCAAAGTAAAATTTTACCAGCAATTCGTAGGATCACAGACTTAAAGACTAGCTACTAAATACCAGGTACGAAATCTTACATACAGTACGCCAAACCTCGTTTCATAGTGTGGCACTTCTCGCCAACTAGAACCGCTCATCAAACGGCGGGAGCCCTTACGCCCACCCGCGGATACTCGCGGCGCTGGACACCTTGGAGCATTCATAGTGTGGCACTTCTCGCCAAGATCTTGGCGAGTAGTTTGCCGCCCTCGGGAATGCGGACGCCAAACACCTCTCGGGGTTATTTGTTGGCGTATAATGCCATGCACCACTGTTTCCTCAGGAGAATGCAGTCATACCTACCTACTAACTAAGGCTAAATAGAGCAAATCTACAATGCCTCACAATACTCTAACTACACTAGCTATCACTGACAGATCCCATCAGACTCATGGTCAAATGAAACTTTACCAGCACTATGAAGAACTACAGGCTAAGAACTACCAATGTCATAGCTATTTTTAGTTTATGATCTATACCTAACTACACCAATCAGCAATCATGAGAAATGCAGCAGGTAGCTAGGCCTAGCCCTAGCATACTTACCTAGGGGAGCCTTGACCGCAGTTTGATACATGATAGGACATCTGAGACCGATTTTTGATTCCCCAACAATATATACTAGACGGCACACAACTTCCTCTATAAGCTAAATAATTTATACTACATAGATTAACGAACAGTTTACGCATTGTCCACCACAACTAACAATGATGCAGGTCACTGATTCACTGAGGCTCTGAGCCAAATTTGACTCTGCCAATGTTTTGGTCAAGAAATAATCGTCCGATTGCCCTGCCACAACTTCTGCTTGACGAGTCCATGAACACAGTTTGCTTTTCCTTGTAATTATTTGACAAGTCTACCAAATACATCAAATACAAATATCGTATTTATTGAACAATAACTCGTAAATCCACTTAGCTTTAATTTAGTAAATAAATTTATTTCGAATATGAAGCTAAAACTTTCTGCCGACAAATCAAATGAAAGATCCGTCAACAAGTTTACAACATGAACATATAAATGATACATATCACTTTTTGATATAAGGAGCAGATGGATGGCGTATTTAAAAAAAAGTGGTTATTGACCTACTATATTCTGATTTTGTTTACAGAAGCATGCCATGCAGTGATGCCTAACTCGTCCCATGCCATGGACCATTATAACTATTCTTTTATTGCTAGTGCCGCCGCCCCCCCCGTATGAAATGACGGAAAATCATATCAACGAAACGCCAGTTTCCTTGTAGTAGTAGTAGTAGTAGTAGTAGATGTTTTTACTAGCGCTTCAGTGGCACACTGCCTATATCGCGCCGAAGTATTCCTTTTTTAACCACAGGCTCGTGCGCCGACTAGGGCCCGTTTTAAATTGTCAATGATTTTTGTCTCAGCTTTTCAGCCGGTAGGTCTCAGAGTGGTCAGTGCGCTACTGACAGGAAAAAGGCGCAAGTTGAGCATCTCCAACCCCCGGGCGCGGCTGAACCCTGTCACTCAGCTACGCCGCACAGGTGAAGGAAACGAAATACAAGAAAGTAGAATTTAGCGGGAATACGTCAGCCACCTCGATCAGCACCTCACCTCCCGAAACAGAAGGGGAATTATTGACAGGGATGGATTGAAATGTTTTGATTGGAGCAGTCGTCCTTGACACCGGTCTACGATGTAGGGGACGCCTCTTCCGTGAGCCCTGGGAACCCACGCACTACGGGTTTGTATAACACCGTCCCTATGAGCCCGCCAGAATATGCCCCTGAGGGCCCAGTTTCCTTGTGTCGTAGCCTACTTCCTGTTCAGAGTAGAAGCATACATACTAAGTCGTGCCGCGCCGATCGAGTTCTTAAGTGGCTCACTCACCAACGCAACTGGTTGCATGCAAGGTGAAACTCAAGTTGCATGCAACCAGTTGCGTTGGTGTGCGGCCCGCCTTAGTGGTTGTTTCTTCGGTTTTTCAGCCGGAAAGTCTCGAGTTTAACGCAAACTTAGACGAGTTCTATTCCATGGCCTCAACTGCCGAGCACGCTACTACTGGCATGAAATAAGGCGCAGAGAGGGGAAGTATGGAGGACCTACCTAACTAATTGAACTAACCTCGTCAGCAGGAACTGCGGCCAGCTGCTACAGCTCCTGCGGATAAGACAATCCGGACAGTCTTTAGATGAGTGGGGCAGAAACCCCAAGGGCTACCTAAGGCTAAGAATAATAATTCGAAATTCGAACTAAGATAACCTAACGAGACAACCCTCTGGGGGCGCTGCTCCCCATGACAGGGAACTATGAATTCCATTAAGTCAAATCTACGCCAGTTATCAGCACCTGAACTTTCCAGCTCACAAATAGACAAAATTTGCCAAAATTGCACATGAAAAAGGGGAATAAAACGGCAATTATTTCAAAATTTCTTAACAGCTAAGCTAATCACAGTTAACGATAAGCTATGAGAAAAATTGCAAAGCCTAAATGACGACAACGACGCAAGTTACTAATGTAACGCTTACAAAGCTTAAAAAATAACTGAAAATTCGACGGGCGACGCAATAATTGCAAAGCAATGTATGATCTAATGAAGGCAACGGAAAGCGTGCCAAGAGTGCTCAAAGTTTAAATGGTATCATCGATACGGAAATTGCAATGGCCCTAGGAGCAATTTTCGTGTCTAAATCATGCAATTTTTAGCTATTGATAAGGAACTGGAAACTTCCATGGAGGATTGATCGAAAGCATCATCGATTGACCTGCGAAATTAAGGCCAAAAGACTTGACTTACCCGGCACTGCAGACAGGTGAGCTGGGCTCAACTCACTGATTTGAGTTGCAGACGTTAATTCTTAATTGATTTTCAATGCAACGTCTGAAGACACATTTTGCTCCGGATGGACGAAAATTTCATCCGTCTCAAACGGAACAAAGTCGCTTTTAACACCTACAACATTTGAAGACTGCTATTCCTAAGAGGTATTCTTATGGCAGGTTATTGCAGTGTGTGTGCAGCTGCAAGTGGGTAGTGCGCTCGGCACGTGACCAAAACAAAACCGAGTGTGACGTTACTACCCACTAGTACTAGTTACAGAGTAGTAGGAGCACTCCAAGGAGAAAACTGTCGATTTCGCGCCGACCTGATAAAACAAGTCAATAACCGTGCTAAGTGCGTCAATAAGATGTCAAATTTACATAGATTTATTTATACACAATCAGATGGATCAAAATTGTCATGGTGGTGGTGACGATGTGATGGTTTGGTTCTGGCCACATGTTGAGCACACTACTAACTGGTAGCTACACTTCGAGTTCCTCCATAAAGCACGATAAAAATTTCAGCAGTCACAAGCCATGACGCAGAAAGTAACGTCAACTTGACACCTGACTTAGAAAAAAGTTTTCATTTAGCTATTCGGTAATGAAGCCCCAAGCGCAGTCCTGGAGTCGTGACCCAAGTTTAGGTCGATTTGGCACCAAAATAAAGCCTTAAGAGGCTTGACTTGCCGGGAACTTCAGACAAGAGCGTTGGCTTTGCCATTTTGAATCATGTAGCAAGTGGTAGAAGCAGCCCGATTTCACTGTGCCGGCTGAAAACTCCATTTCACGGAGGAAGATTGAGAGTCTTGAAGTCTCAGGGCAACCAATTAAGGGCCAATGCCTGAAACTTACTTCAACATGTCGAAGCCAGCGCACCTGCCTGACGTGCCGAACAAGCCAAGCCCTGAAGGCTTAATTTTGACATTCAATCGACTGCTCCTTCAGTGCACATTAACTTCAGTATCTTAACTGACGGACAGAAGCAGATCATCAGACAAAATAATAGAATAGTTTGTATGCGTCTCTCCATCCCCATCTGAAGGGTTAGATACGAGAAAATTCATGCGTTGTACAGCAATTGGGCCTTTGCTACGTCAAATATTTAAATGCCAGAATGAAAGACCTCTCAAGCAAAGATATTAGATTCTACCTTTTTCTTACAACGAATTTTTTTCCCTATCGCTTTTAACGAGCAAATTGAACAGAAGCTCGATGAAGGAACAGCGAAAGATATTCTTGAGGAAAGTGAAGGAAAATTTCGCAGAAATCATAGGCCACTAGCGCTTTAACTAGCACAGACAGAAGCATCACAACACTGATGAGCAAAAAGATATTTCATTACAATAATACTATCGTATAGCAGCAGACGTAGGTCTCGTCAGCATTTGAACAATCGAGCTGCGTTTGGACGCTCTAAAATTTAGCTGTCACAGGAATCACCATTAAGAATCTACTGCCAAAATGATGCCAATTATGATACACATTAATCAATAATAATTTGTGTAGCAATAGAGCTATCTGGAACGGGATCAAAAGTACATTTCCTTGGACCTCAGATCCTCCGATGCTAATTCTCAACAAAATAGACGCATTTTTACAGACTCTGACTCTTGGTACAAGCCAGTTTTCGACTCCTGTCTTCCCCACGCAGCTTGCGACTCCGACTCTATAACTCTGAATGCGGTACTAATGCATCCATACCTAGCGCTGTGGACTTACTTACCTAACACTCCATGTTAGCATATGTAGCACATAGGTTACAGAGCTCCGCACTACCTATGCTCGCATTTTTGGGTGCATACTACAATAAAATAATTCTATAATTAGTGAGAGGGGCGTAGCACGATACGCATAGCATCGCCTGTTGTACACCGAAGCAGATGAACTAAACTGACGAGGTCATAGATATGATAGCATTTGCTTGGACTAATTCCGGAGCCACACTAGACAACCGCACGCTCGGCTTATGAGCGAACGTTCAACTCGCAAGCAGTCCCGACTACACAGTGAAAGTCGGCATCCAAGATAACCCTTGGAAAGTACTCAAGTTGAACGACGCGCGAGTTGGAGATCCGGTCATACGTTGATGAGCGTACAGTGCGACCCCGACGGTATAATAGTAAATATTCAAGCTATATATTTTCAGTTGTGTGAGATGAATGGTAACTGAAGAAATTAAATTTCAGTTACGCTACACAGGCTGCGGTTCATCACTCTAATCTGCGATGCTCAAAATAAATTTAAATACAGCATGATAAATGTAAATTACATACGTAAGCAGCGATAAATTTTACCTACTTGTAGGCATTCAAACCAAATCGCTTAGCCTTCAATAGCTTTAGCAACGTATGCATCTGCAAACGGTACGAAAATGTCCCGAAGACCCAACCACTGCATAACTAAGGCCAGGATCACCTATGCAGCACCCACGGGGCACTACTCCAAAGTAAAACAAATTGAGAGACCTAATTAACAGCTAGAGGAAGATTTATCACCAATTCACGTTATGTTCATCTTACATTTAACACTAGTGAACATCAAGTAAAGGCGGGTTCACACGATAGTCAAATAAACAAGTCTGCAAATCTTGACAAGCAAATCAACGTCAGAGAACCAGCTAACTCGCGCATTTGCACGGAATTTCGAGGTTAGAGCACGCTGCATTTGGACCGAAATTAGCGGAATTTAGCAAATAAACAAATTAACCCTCGAAATTGCGATAGTTTGTTACTCTTGAGATACATTTATTGTAAACTTCCAAAGTCAATGTTAGCTGTAAAGTGAAAGGTTTCAGTACAATAAGTCTGGCAAGTTGTGGAGCCCGTGGCCATGACGAACATTTCTGAACGGAGCTCGACGTTATTTGACCGAAGGCCTGTCGTCGCCAGCGTGAACTTGGCGGCAAGATTTAGTACAGAATACTCCGCGCATTTGCGAGACTTTCGTCAGCTTTTAACTATCATGTGAACGCATCCTCAGCAACATTTTAGGTTCAACATTCATATTACACATTTAAATTTATTAAATTTAAGAAGGTAATTTGACCATCGGTGCAGCACAGCAAGGCATTAAATAGGTTATATTCTGATATCCTTAGAAGAGTAGATAACACAAATATCAAAAGAAGCACATACCTCCAATGAGTTCCTAGCTAACTACATCATTCTTCTTTCAACTTCACAGAAGTCAGACATAATCTGGCACCAGCTGTTGTTGAAAACGTCTACAAATGCAACAGCAGTGATACAAATACGTCAGGCGTACCAACTTAACCCAGTTCAACGAGTCAATTACGTCTAGGACACGCCGGCAAAATTTAAAGGCGTGCCAAATAAAACGTACATTTTTTTACAATTAATTTACTACCCATGTACCAGTGAAAAATTTCATTATATACCATGTAACTCTAATTCCTTATGCTGTTTCAAATAGCACAGCATGTGTCGGGTGGGGGATTCGCCCGCTATCGTCAACATAAAGCATCAAGTTTTCTAGGAACAATACCCCTAATAGAATTTCTGGCTGTCCCAGGGCCTGATTTAAGGCTTTAACTTATGAGGGGTGACGCAGAATTCTGCTAGGGACTGTTTAAAATGGGACCCAGAGATCAGCCGGTTGATAGAAGTTAAGAATTGGCACATGGTGAAACAGAGAGTAAGATTATAATTCTACACCTGATAAGATCTAAGTAATCAATTGAAATACGCGTCAAAATACACCTGCAATGGGGCCAATTGTTACACATATGCAACAAGGAAATAAGTTCCATCTATAGACCTAATTACGAACTGATACATATACGAAACAGGTTTTTGACACATTTTGTCTCACCATTCTTACGCTAAATTTCATTTACGTGCAACAACATGCGTTCTGTTCCTATAGCATGCTCGGCTGAGTTTCCCCAGCTATAAGTCTGAGAGTAATAGCGTCTTAGTCTAATTACCATCCATAAGTACAGAGCAGCCACCGCAGCTTCCATAAGTACAGAACAGCCACTGAAGCATCTAACATAAGTACAGAGGAAGTGTTGCAGCAACAATAAGCACTGACGTCAACACTTGAGAACAACAACCATAATATTACTAAGACAGCTATGGAGCAGTACTGGCAGTGTACGAGAAAGCGCACTTTCTCACAACGAAATCCCAACTAAAATATTTGGCCGCTCTGGGAGCTAATTAAAAATCGCCAGTTTCGGGGCGGGCAGAAACTCTATTTGGGATGCGTCAATGCAGTCAATAATACGGGTATGGTAATTAGGGTTGCGGAGTCGGACAGGCTCGTTGAGCCCAGCCCAAGTCCTGCTGCGATTCCTTGCTTCCCGAAATATCTTACACCGACTCTACTTTTTAATAATAAAGTAGGCTTATTTTCACAGACTCTTGGGACAAGCGAATGCCCGATTCAAACTCCTAGTCCCCTAAAAAAATATTCAAATCCGGCCCTGCACACTTGACGGTAAGAGCCCTTACTTGAGCGTCCCTAAATCGTAGGTCAATGTGGCCTTGTGACAGGAAGAGACGAGACACGTAGTATGTTCGGCGAAACGAAGAACTCTTGCAGTAGAGAAGCAAGCTAACGAGCAGAAGAGGAGGGGCAGTGTGGTAACAAATATCAGTAGAAGTAAAGAGAATGTACACGTCGACGTCACATGGTCAAACAGGTTTGTTTGGATCAAATATCTTGTTTTTTTAGCTAACAGTACAAATGTGTCATTATTCAGGGAAGATAATTTCATTCTCTCCCTTTGGTGGTTTAAAAACAATTACATCACAATTTTGATAATGAACGAGGGATAACAATTTTTTACAAGAGGTTGGCACTTCTCCTGTACGTATTTACTTGAAAAAAATTCTTCTAAAGATGGATATACAAATTATCTTGTGCATCCCAAGTAACCAGAGGCGGAGTTTTTGGCATGTAGACACGAAAAACGAGGGGGACATGCAGCACGTCAACAGAAACGTGTAGTAGTAGAAGTTTCACTAGCGCTTCAGTGGCACACTGCCTATATCGCGCCGAACTATTCCTGTGTTTTACCGTAGGCTCGTGCGCCGCTAGGGCGCGGAATATGTCTCATATTATTTTATTTTTTTTTTCAAAGTAGTTGTATGGAAAAAATTATTATTGTTGATGTTACATATAGTATGTATATGTAATTCACAAAAAAGGGTAGAGCCGTAATTGACGATAGCATTTATCGCGACGGATTCATCACAGTTTGTGATAGAGGTCGCATCTGATAAGAAAGTCCGAAGGGCATTTCAGTTCAATTGGCCGTGAGGTCTCTCAGAAAGCATTTCTCGGAGGATGGAGTCAGCATCCAGGCCCAGATAACAGTCCCTCCGCTCGTGGGAGAAAATGGTGCAGAAACATCATGAGCAGGAGCACGATATACTATGCGGACACAAGAAAAGTGTCCTGTTTAACGTGAGCAGAAAAATTGCAGCAATGTTGAAATGTGCACAACTTTGTGAGCGCAATGCATCGTCTACAAATGAAGCTGAAGCGCTGACTTGCGGCACTGAGGTGAGGGATGGATGTACCATTTGGTCTCTGCAAACCATCAGCGGATGTCGTACGAAACAAGAAAATAAGTGAAATGGAGGGGAAAGTTTAGGTGAGACTAGGCGCCCCCGAAAAATAAATGTTGCAGTTTCACCATAATCTTTTTCAGTTAAGAAAGCAAAAGGAAAATTGCAAATCATGCACAGATTACATTTGAAACCGTTCGTTGGTATTTGAACGTCATTGTGCCCGTTGCAACATCTTTCATCTGTCGATTCCGGAAGAGATCACGCAGTCTAGTTACATTCACACTCGCTGTTCTGCTTAATATTTGATAAAAATAGCACTAATCCCTAGCTTAAGGCGAGATGAAGGTGGTGATGCAACTGGAGTACGTCTCACCTCTGTGATGCATTCAAACCAAAGAGTGAGATACCCGCGACATTTGGATCACAGCTGCCGGCACCAACAGCAAAGAGTTAGTCAGTGACCGTTGTCGCGACAGGGGTTGGGAAAGTGGTGCTCCCAGCAATAGGTGGTTAATTACATCTTTTTGCTTCTATGTTCCTAACCCCCCTGAAGTACGTACAATCGAACGATATCTTCGGTTGTCAGAAGCTCCCGGGAACCTGGTCGAGTGCGGGCGCGGCACACCCTCATCGAATGACGTCCCACAGCGCACTGCCTCTGTCAGTGTCTGGGCAGTGCCTCAGTTCCTAATAAGGAGCTTAAATAGAGAGGATGGAGCACGGCCGCTAGAAGTCGGGCAAGCTAGCGTTCTGAAAGACATACCACAACTGAAATATTTAGTTTCCATATCCACATGCAGCGCTAACAGCGACTCCGAATAATGCATGCGCAATTTCAAAGCGAGGTGGGGTGTGGAGAGCGTCACACACCCACTCGTTCCAACGCTGCTCAACGACTGACAGCTGCCACGCCGGGAACTTGAGCTTCACCGACGAGGCTCAAGGCATACCTCCTTGGCCCTGCCAGCGCCGATTAGTTTCAGCCACGTCGGCCCCACAGTTCAAGATTTCCGAATGGACGGAAAGAGCAAATGAACACATTAACTACCTACGCTACTTCCCATCAGACAGAGCTGGCATCGCTGCAGCCCATTTCAAAGCTGTGGCCCTTTTTAAAATTGGCGGACGCTCAACTCAGTTATTTAACCTCCGAGCTCCTTACTGAACCGAAAAATTGCATGCAAGTAGCAACTAAAACCAAATGGAGTAAAATCGCACAGCAATTTCTGGTTGTAATTGAGTTGTGAAAGAATTGCCCACAGTTAAACAACCCTAGAGGCCCAGCTAACCAGTGGGGTTCCCCACGGGTGCGTCTTTTTTGTCGTTAAAGATGGGAGAAAATGAAAAATTTTAATAATATCTTCATCTACTAAGAAATCTGTGCAAGAGCCTAAACGACCTGAGATGGCATCGTTGAAATCTGTGTGGCTTTTGATTAATATATGAAAAATTTGTATTCCTTGTAATCTCGTTAGAGCGTCGTAATGATTCAATTAATAAACTAAATTACAACTAATATTAAAACTTAACCCTATCGACCCATTCTATATCTCCTGGAGGAGGAGGTGGAGGTGCAAATTATGCAAAAGTGAGTCGCAATATTTAAACGAAAAGCACCTTACTCCATAGCTGAAACCTAATCAGATTCACTCGGTATTGCAAACGCCATACGTATTGGGGTGGACGCAACCTATAAATAATTGGAGGTGTGGACGCAATTAATCAAGGAAATATTAGCTAGGAAACTTACCAAAATAATTAACATAAATACCATACGAAGCACAGTATAAATCAAACGTCAGCTGCGGTAAAATATACAAGGAAGTTCTACGAGTGAGGATGCAGTTGAAAAGAAGGGACATGTAGTACGTCAAGAAAACCGGAGAACACAGCAGTAGTCGTACAATGGAAAAAAAAGACGAAGAATAAGATCGTTTGTAGGTAGAAAAATGGAGCTAAATTGCAAAGTGGGCACGACAAGAAATTCTGACGGTCTAGTAAAGGCGGAGGTAATTTACAGGGTGCTCTTGAGGACTCCCTATAACACAGAACGGACCTAAGGAACCTAACTCTATAGCCTCTTCGGGTTGAGCAAGACACGATCCGTACATGAACGAGTAAAACTAACTTTTCATATATTGGGAAAAATATCTCAAGTTATGTTTCACTGCCACTATTAGACAAAGAAATCGACAGAGTATCCTTATAGATACATTTTAACACTAGTTTAGTCCGTGTGCAGTGGCAGAGTAGAAAGAGAGCTGTGCTAGCAGCCTTCACGTCTCAAGTTCGCTTCCTTACAAAGAAGGTGAGAATTTGATGATTGGGATTGCAGAGCCATCATTTTTGACATTCAAATGCCACTGCGTGGGCACTGACCTAACAAGCAGTGAGAACCGCCGGGGGTCGGAGTTACCGTGAAGTCTTCCGGCATTAAATGCCACAATTCAGACAATCAGTGACTGACTACAGCCGTTCACTTCTTTGGGGCCCCGAGTGCACGTAGCTGCAGCACGAACTAGTGCATGTGGGTGTCCTAAGCGGGGTGTGAGGGAAGCTGACAATGTCTGTACCTTTTATATACATATATATAAATCATTAAATTCATTGTTTTGCCACCATAGACGCAGCGCAGAGATTCAGGAGTGAGGCGCAATAATTAATTTCCTATACTAACCACTCAAGTAAACACTTCTCTCACCATCACACAAGAGGAAGCAGTTTATATACAGTATGTTACCTTTGATTATGCAAATACAATTATTTTACTTTATCTTTTAAGATAGTGTCTAACTTTGAAATATCAATATTAACTAAATGTCTGGCTATTTTACAAATATAAACACTTGTAAAATAAATATTTAGCCATTTGCTAAGTTTATCATACAATTTGCTCATTTACGAGTTTTTACTGTTACCTCATATTATGCAACAAGTTAATAAAAACGTCATAACGAGGAAATAAATACACGGGAACAGGAATATTTTTAATAAACGTTCAAAACCAAAAAAATATAACCAAAATAATTCAATAAACACTGAAATAAGTGTTCAGTAGTGGTAAACAAAACAAGTTAATGTTGAACATGGCAACCTCCATTTTTCATGATTTTTATACGGCGATTATCAACGGACTTTGTCAGGTTTGATATGTCAGATAGTGGAATAGAATCTGCAGCGGTTTTTATTGCATTCCACAGGATTACTTTGCTCGAAAACTGACGACCACCTTCATAGACCTTCCATTTGATCATTGCCCCGAGATTCTCAATGGGATTTAAATCGGGGCTATTCGCCGGCCAGATCATAATCATTGCTGATTTAAATCCTCCAACCGCAAGCCAGTTAGCAGTGTACCGAGCTCGGTGTGAGGGAGCGTTATCGTGCTGAAATACCAATTTGGATCTGCCTGCGATAGTCTACTCATCAAGCCATGGAATCAAGTTAGCTTCAAGAAACTGACAGTACCTTTCTGCATCCACTTTAACTCCTGCCACTTCAAATAGACCAATAAGGGTGTCACCTACTATCCCGGCCCAAAACATTACACGTCCACCACCTTGTTGACGCTTAAACCGTGTCTGCTGAGGTCGGTCATGGAGGACCCATCCAGACGCCCATCCATCTGGACCATCAAGAGTGGCTCTGTATTCGTCAGTAAATATGACATTGGAGAAATCAGTTTTCATTTTCTCTTCAGCTCATTTAACCCTATTTTCTTTATGAGTTTTTGTTAAAAGTGGTCGTTTAATTGCATTTTTCACTTTCCCTAGCTTCAGCAGAACATGACATCTCGCCTTTCTGATTAGTATTGGGGCTCCAGCGTCCTCATATATCGCCTTACTTGTAGAAAGCTGTGTTCTAGCCATAGAAACCTTCAAATGTCGCATATTCCGAGCAGTCAGTTTCTTCGTAGAGACTCGATCCGGAGTTTTCCAGTTGACTTTACCTTCAATCGCATAAGCCTTAATTGTTCGGTGATCACGCTGTAATTCCTTGGAAACTTCGAGTGCTGTCTTACCAGGAGCCAAGAACGAGGTCACTCTGATCTTTTCTTCACTGGAGTGGTTAGACCGCTTTTCTTGCCCATGTTGACTGGAGAGTGATGTTGCATAATATGGGGTAACAGCAGAACCCCGTGCGATAAGCAAATGTTGCCAAAACGTGGGAAATGGTCCCGTTTTATATTTCTCTAATTGTTTTTACAGTTAAAACATACCTGTGCACTAACTTACTATTAACATTTTATATGTTTGACACTTGTCTTGAAAAATAAGTAAAAAAAATTTGTACTTGCATAATCAAAGGTAACGTACAGTAGCTTATTACAGTGGATGTAAGAGTCCAATGTTTACAATGAACGCGTGGAGTGGGCCATCAGGTGCAGCGAATGAATCACCAAGCATTTCAGTGAGGAGCACATTGCGCAGTTAACGGCGTCTCTCGTCAACAAAGATGGGGCACCCCACCATATATATACTGTGTATGTATTTAAGAAGTTCTGAAATTTCCAAGTCGACAACTGTAGTTCAATTTACTCTGTGCTCCATATGGTTTTACAAGGACACAATATACAGAACATTATCTACAGTACGGTAAAAAAAAGACACTGTTATTTCAATGAGCTGCACCTTAGTAATAGTTAGCTATCGCTCGAGATCATCATGCTGCTGTTGCTGCGGTATAGTATATTGCTACTCTTGGATCCACGCACCAAGTACACCCATGAAGATTTTAGGCTTTGGTATTCAGACCTGGACACATCTTTTTCTTGCAAAGCCTGACTGAAAAAACTATTCTTACGCTGTAAAAATCATTTTAGAAATTTTGGGAAGTAAAATTTTGATGTTCTGTCACGGAGTCATGAGCACGGTCTCTATACAAAAAACCCTCGATAAACCGAATTATTGAAGATAAACTGACACTCTGCCAACCATACCCACGGTAGCAGCGGACGTTGCGTGCTGCATAGTTGTGCTGAGGGTCCCGGGAACGATCCCCAGGCCAGGCGCGGTCTTTGTCATGACGCTCGGCGCGATGAATCAGCAAATTTGCTTGGTGCGCATAGCTATCGTGGGGTATTTACCTAAGGGTAGGGAAGTGGCGGGTCGTTGAACCTTCCGTTTCGGTGCCACAGTCCTTAGTAGCAGCAGCAGCTGTACTTACTCCTCTGGAGCCAGTTTCTTATGTCTGCCGCACGAACCAGTGCGTGTGGGCTTCCCAGTGGAGGGTGCAGTCAAAGTTGACCTCACCGTTTAACTGAACATCTCGCGGTAAACCAACAACACGTTCGGTGTATCCGACGAGTGAGAAAGCAGACAATAGATGTTGTTTGACGTTTGGCGTATACTTTCGAGGTCCTTACAGACTCTTGAAGAATGTTCGGGCCACACAGCCCGGGTCACGCTGAAGTGCCGCCCAGTTGCCAACCAAGGTGCCGACAACTTTTCATAAGTTGTCTGCGCCCTCTGGTGCGCCAGCTGCTCCAATCAGCTGATGTCTGTTGCTGCGAGGCTGTGGCGGCAGATCAGACACTGTCCTTAGCAATCCTGTCCAGCTTCTTCTTGAGCGATACCGCAATGCCCTCACACTCTCAGATGTTCCCAGAGAGACACCTCAATATTCGGGGACCCATAATAAGCTAGGAACGTTCGTAAATCGCCATCACACTGGCTAGAACTCCATTGTTGAATTGGGGCACACAGCAGTGCCTTCCTAACCGGATGCGCAGCTTTGTCTCCACCTGCAAGCGTTGATCTGTAAAATTTGGAGCTAGATCTCATCAATACTTTCCGGACATAGATTATGAGATAGCTACCTGTCACGACGTCGTTGCAGGGAACATAATAAGCACGGGTATTGCGGCCTTTCCAGGGGTCCAACAGCCGGAGAACAGCGATCCTGGCGGTGAAGATCCTCTGAATACCTCCAGCTCTCTCAGCTGATACAACGCTGCAGGGCTCACGAGTTGGCAGCAATACTCGGCAATTGGGCGGACCAGCGCTTGGTAAGACTAGCATGGGCATAGCATCCCTAGATCGGAACGAGCGCCAAATGAAACCCATCTGCCGTATGCACTTCGAAACCGTCTGTCGAATGTGCTCTGCAAAGGGCCAACCATGGCAACACCCAAATCTCCCACAGAGACTTTCGTTCTATTGATAGACCACTGGCCGTGACATAGGAGGAGTTAACTGGGTGTACCCCATACATTAGTAAGTCGAGCTTATTATAGTTGAATTGCATATTATTCACGCTAGCCTATCTGTGGATCTTCTCCGTGTCCTCTTGCAGTACCAAACATTGGACAGCACTGGCAACACCTCGCATCGTCAGCAAAAAAAAAAACTATATATCGCATAGTTGAGGTTGCAGTCCAAGTCGGATATGTGGACCTAAATAAAGTAGGGGTCCCAAGACCGACCTCTGTGGCACACCACTCACTACCACTGACTCCTTGGATCAGCACCCATCAATGGCAGCCACCAGCCTCCTATCCAGGAAAAGGGCTCGGATCAACCGTAGCAGCACACCTCTGATCTATAGCGCTCTCAACTTCCACAGATACATTTAGTCGCGCCCCACCATAGAACTCGGATTGGGCGAAATGGCAGTTTTTGACACACAAAATTGCTATTCCGACAATATTATAAACAAAATTTTCCCAAAAACTGTCAGGGATCTCAACTAAAATTTATTCGGTTTACCGAGGGTCTGCTGTACTTATCCCCTTGCCGGGTGGCGGAAAACTGCAATCCCAAGCATAGTAATACAGAAGTAACTACATATGGTAACTTGCCCGGTAACGTTAACAATTGAGCGTCAGCCTGACTGACAGACAGACAGCCCTCTTATATAAAAGCATCGCTTATAGGTACCACTAGTTCACCCTCACAGTGCTCGAACTCTACATCCCTTATCGTAAGACTAGCACTATTTGTGACGGTCCCAAAAGGGTACAGGGGCATGAAAGGGTTAACCTGTGTTGCCTTTCTATGGAAGGGTTAACGACCATTTTAGGCAAGCTGTGTTATTTTCCTGCCCAAGTTCTTCACTCTACTGCACTCCGACGGAAAAAGCCTTTCTCAATTCTGCCGGGCAACATGAAGACGCTCTGGTAAGAAGAGAACCATGGAAGCGACTACACATGGTCATCCGCCCAGTAAAGGGATAAAGATAAGGTGAGAGACCGTTCTTACTGCTGCAGCAGCAGCAGCAGCTCCACGTGAAAGTTTGAGATGAGTGGCAGATGGTATGAAACTCAACACCGTGAATGTGATCTAAAAATTTCCCGAATTACAAATGGATCAGACAGAATATACATCAAGACAATTGCACATACACTCAACACAATATTAAAATGAAACTGATTGCCCGTGACGACCATATATAATTCTTCTGACACAAGTAAGAAGAGAAAAACCGGGTAAGGTATATACAGCTTTAGTTTAGATGATCTTAGAAAAATGAGTGCGATACACATCAAGTTTTCTTTCCGGTCAATGCTATGTTAATGTTGATGAATCAATACAATGACAACTAATAGAAGAGCATGAAGGTTAATAAGTAATCGTGAAACTTCAGCTTCGAGTCAAGCTAAAAAAACAGAAAGAGTGCACCAGAGGCACAAACATTACTATAAAATGAAGCCGTCCCTGAGTTACGAAGAGTCAACAGAAATCCTAGAGAAAAAGAAATTCATTGCTTCATGTGAGAGATTGGAATCAAAACGTTATAACAGTATGAACAGAAATTGTAAAAAAAGGTAGCTAACAACTTTCAGTAGAAAAACAGTTGGAAACTGAGAAGCTGCAAGATCAACAGCTGGCAATATAGACATATATAGAAGGTTAACCCTACTTTAATATAGAAACAAAGGTAACCCTGTTTTAATAAGGCAGTGCTAACTCGCTACAGGAGCTCATTTTCCACTGGGCAGGAGAACGAACCTTCGTAGAGAAACAGCTCAGCCTGAGTAAGATAGTCTTTAAAAGAAGAAATGAAAATATAAATAAAATGGGTGAAATATGTGAAAGAAAAAGCAATGGAACGAGGAAGTAGCACGGGATTGGTAATAACACAAAATGAATACACAAGATACATTCAAAACTAAAAATAGTCGCAGTCCAATTACTAAAAAATTACAATCTTAAAGCCTTCCTCGTTGAGAAAGGTTCTGATTATTTTTTAAAAAGTATGTCAAACTTAAGTGAAAAAAATCGAAACTATTCAAAACTGCGAGGTGACAGTAGTTCATGTATATATAATAGGTACTGATGAAGTCAATTCATAACGCTTGAGACAGCAATGAGTCTTGGTACACAAGCACAAAGTTGTAGATTGTGACACTAATAACACAAGGAAATCTGTATGTCGCACAAAAACGAAGGCCCTGTAACGACAGAGTCAGAACGCTTTCGCACAATGTAATGTGGCAGCAGATGTGCATCTGTATATCCGCAGTACCTTCGAAAACTTAAATCTCGATGAAATATCTAGGATACACCGGCGACAAGGACTGTGCTTGGATCAACACATGTGTTCTCTTTAACTGTGTATTACTCAGGATGTAATACCTGGCGAGATGGGTTATTTCTTCCATAGGAACACAATAGGATAGAGATCCTTCGTAGCAAACCAGCCCAGCCTTAGTAAGATGGTATTAACCAGAGGGATGGATACTTGTAGGTAATATCATGGGGCCTTTGAAAAATTTGAATTAATGGTGATGTATCTGTGATATGTACACTAGTTTAAAACAATGTTCTGTGCCCGACGTAGCGTTCAGTAATAAAATGGATCATGTTCAATGGGCATACGTTCCGAGGAATGTATGTACTCTAGAACACTTTGGACTGATCAACAATTTCAGATCTGTTATGAACACACTTTATGTTCAATAATATAGTGGACACTGTTTGCTTCAGATTAGGAGCGGAATGCTAATGGGGATGTTGATCTATGTTCATACGTGCCAGCGACTGAACACGGCGGTGAACAAATAAGATGAGCGCTGATTCATCAGCTTTCATATATCTATTGAAATATACATCATGTTCACAGCATTACGAATTCATTAATGTGAATGGCTATCAAGTTCAGTAATGTCCTAGACAATATGCTGAACACAATGTCGATTGAGCTTGACGGGCCAACACAAAAGCACAGTACGATGCTGAAAATGTAAACACTTGGGTGCACAGGATGCGGCGGAGAATGAATGCACTTGGGCGCATAGGAACAGAGCAGAGCAGCGATGGAGGGCAGCAGAGATGGGACAGGACCCGCCACACACACCCACACGGTTGGTATATCTACACAATAGAAGGCCTACTTCTCCCTGCGTTAATCCCAATTATGAGGTGAGGGCGGCAGCTCTGATGGGTGGGCCACAGTCGAGCTGCAACGGGGAGACACAACGTTAGATCCATGGCTGGGAAAATGGCGATATGGAGATAGAAGACGACGAAAAATAATATACCTTATGTCTAGTCAATGATCAGCCCATATATTGCCGACGAGCTCGTGCACGACAAGAAGCATGTACTGGACCATTTGAGTTCCACCATTATCCTTTTATAACTTGGGCAGTTTTTCCCTAAAATTAATATCAGGCGTGTTCGGTTGGGTCAATAAGGTCGATTTAAGCCAAGCCAACTGAATATGACTTCTCTGAAACCACCGCCAGGTCACTGCTTCAGGCCGTTGATCCGAGTTTCTGTTGTGGGCCCATAACTGACTACCTGTGAGACTTGCAAAGAACTCAGTCTTACTCTATAGAACGGAGTTTACAGCCCGCACAACATAATCGGGTTGCTTTGAACCCCTGCAACACGATTCAACGCACGAAGCCAACGTTCCTTCCGGCAGTTCCGGACAAAGCAAGTCTACCGGGCTTTGCTGGGGTCGACTTTGACAACCAAACCGGAAGAGCCCTTATTATGTCATTATTAGATTGAGATTTATTATGTCATTATTAGATTGAGATTTATTATGTCATTATAAGATTAAGACTTATTATGTCATTATTAGATTAAGACTTATTATGTCATTATTAGATTAAGCCTTATTATGTCATTATTAGATTGAGACTTATTATGTCAATATTAGATTAAGACTTATTATGTCATTATTTGATTAAGACTTATTATGTCATTATTAGATTAAGACTTATTATGTCAATATTAGATTAAGACTTATTATGTCATTATTAGATTAAGCCTTATTATGTCATTAGATTAAGACTTATTATGTCATTATTTGATTAAGACTTATTATGTCATTATTAGATTAAGACTTATTATGTCATTATTAGATTAAGACTTATTATGTCAATGTTAGATTAAGACTTATTATGTCATTATTAGATTAAGCCTTATTATGTCATTAGATTAAGACTTATTATGTCAATATTAGATCAAGACTTATTATGTCATTATTAGATTAAGACTTATTATGTCATTATTAGATTAAGACTTATTATGTCAATATTAGATTAAGACTTATTATGTCATTATTAGATTGAGACTTATTATGTCATTATTAGATTAAGACTTATTATCTCAATATTAGATTAAGACTTAATTTGTCATTATTAGATTAAGACTTATTATCTCAATATTAGATTAAGACTTAATTTGTCATTATTAGATTAAGACTTATTATCTCAATATTAGATTAAGACTTATTATGTCAATATTAGATTAAGACTTATCATGTCATTATTAGATTAAGACTTATTATGTCATTATTAGATTAAGACTTATTATCTCAATATTAGATTAAGACTTATTATGTCATTATTAGATTAAGACTTATTATGTCATTATTAGATTGAGAATTATTATGTCATTATTAGATAAGACACGAAGGCTAGCCTATTTGAAATACGCTTGACGAAAGCAATGCTAGTTTGCAAAAGATTTTGGTGTTTACGTGGATTTTACACTCCGTGGAACTGATATATCGGAAGGAAGGAAAGTGTGTATGGAAACCCTGGGCCCTAGTCGGTAGGTGTAACTCTTCCCTAATAATTTAGAGTAGTAGTAGTAATAGCTACTAGAAAGTTTACTAGCGCTTCAGTGGCATACTGCCTACATCGCGCCGAACTATGTATTCCTGTGTTTAACCACAGGCTTAGAACCAACGAACCAAACCCTATGGACCCGCCTCATACCCACACGAGTTTCATAACATCAAATACTTGTGGCGAGGCCACAAATATAATGGTGGATTATTTTAGTTAAAAAAATCTGGTCTCACCATATGGGTACACCGGCTCCCAAAAGTTCATAGTATTACTGACACTTCCCAAATCTAGTATTCACAATTAGGCTATGAATGACAACAGCAACATCCATGAAACACAATAATAGTAACACAATCAGCAGCTCATGGTGATATCATATGAACACGGTGCTCAGCTTCGTCTCACTTGCAAGGCAGGAACATTATCATTGTTCAAGAAACAAATCTCGTAACAGCTAATTCACATTGCCGTAATACCAAACATTAGGTAAGGTCAAGGGAAACAACTGTTCAATGTTGTCAAATTCACTCCGAAAAATGCACAGAACTAATTTACTAACAAATCTCTCCACAATTACGACATTATTGGCTATACAATTATACCAAACCACTAATTTCATAAATAATTTTGAAACACATCTATCAACACAATAACCACAATTTTAGAAATTGCTAGCACCACCATCTACTGAAAAAATGCAAAATAGTTTACGATCTACGGTTTCAAACAACAACTTCAATAATTACAAGATTACTGGTACTACCTACTAAACCCCTTCATTGTACCTAATGAGAAATAATTTTTTTTAATAACAGCACATTCTTCTACAGTAGATGTAGCAGCATCCACACACCAAAACTAACAATTTACTGAGACAGAACGAAATAAACTTTTCTTCTACAACATATTTAGCAACATCAGTATCCTGAGACCACTAGCTTACTTCAATAGCACAAACAACAGTTTTCTTACAACAAATCTAGCAACATGAAAAACACCGAACAGAAATCGTACTTCATGGGGCACAGCAATACTAACTACACAACACAGCACCCTGCTACTTCGGCGGGCAACATCACATGGAACAAACAGGGAACTTCGCTGCAAAGTGCACAGTGTCAACATTTTAAAAGAACTGTTTGAACGTGTGCAAACATACAGTGAAACCTCGCTCAACTTTTACAATTATTACTGTCATTATTAAATTATTATTTGTGCTGTATACCGTACTCCTAGTTTAGGCCTACCCACCCACAGCGTACACATTGAGATGAAGAGTGGAAAAAAAAGGGAAATTTAGCATGTTGACAGAATGATTATTTTAATATTTATTTGTTTTGAGCATGAAGCACACGCCAAGTAAAGTTCTTAAAAATAATAAAAAAGCTATACCACCTTGCCAAAAGGGATATGGAGCAGGTCTAGAGAAACGTGAAATTCATGCAATGGGTGTTTGTACACAAGATCAAAGCACATGGGACAACATGATCGCGAAAGAAGAGGAAGAACAGAGGACTTTGCTCAACACCACATTCTTTCCTGATGTGTCTTACTTTCAGTGTTCCAAACGTTTCGTTCCCACAAAAAAATGAAAACAAAATAGTGAAGTAAAACGATTAGATAACTAAATTTGTTCCCAAGTCTCACACACAACATAAAGGGAGCAATTGTCCCCGGAATGGTAGGAACAAAGGAACCAGATGTTGTCGCCTGGTGACTCGGTTCGGAAGACAGCGCTTAGTGAGGGAGAAAATTTTTTACCATTTTTGAAGTATATTCTCGCAACATTACTTGCTAATTAAATGAACAAAGTTTGTTGAACATATGTATTACCGGGTGGGCAATATATTTTGATACGGGGAATATTTTAATTTGCCACATTAAGGAAAAGGAAAATGCAAAAATCTTTCACCTCACTTAATACACCTCAACTACTACCTGAAGTCTCTTCAAATGTGGAGTACTTAAACCGGGGCACGCAGCTGGGAGTGGTTGTCTTCAGCGATGAAAAAATTCAATTCCGAGTGTTACTTGACGCTAATAATGATTCCAATGCTTGTAGAAGCCCAACAGCGCTTTAAAAAGAAAAACGCACATTGACTTTTCAACATAACGGAGGTTCACAGAAATCACGAAAACAGAGGTTCACAGAAGTCACGAAGGAACAAAGGTGGCGCATCAGCAATTTGCCATCCTTATTGATAAAGTTTTTTGTGGCCCTCATCTTCGCCCGACCTCAATCCAGTACACTAGTCACTATGGTCCATCTTTGAGGCAAAGGCTTGTGCAAGAACACACACAAAAAAACTTGGGAGGTCTGAAGCAAGATCTTTTTAGTACATGGGCTACAATCGTCAGCATAATGTGCGTGCTTCGATTACTCCTTTTTTTTTCAAGAATCTTCGGGAAGAAGTTAAGGCTAAGGGCGGTCACGTCAAGTAGGACATTGATAAATTAGAGAGCAATCATTCCAGAGTTAAATGCCTAAGAAGATTTTTGAAATCTCATTTTTTTAATATGATAAACTATTCCTCACAGAAAAATATATTCTCCACCCGGTATTTTTCAATTTCATAAACTCATTAGTTAATCGAATGATTTTTACTCATTATATTACTCATTTTGAACTACTCAGAAAGTGAGTATTGTTAAAATCTTCAATATCTCGTCTTGTGAAACTATTTCTAAAGCAAAGAATTTTTTCAAAATTTCATTAGTTGATATGAAAATGACTTGTTACGTAATATCTTACCCCAATGTTTTTTTTTGTAAAAAAAACTTTCAAGTGAGTATTTTCTCTACCATATTCATGCTAGTTTCACAAAATGTTTAGTTTGGAGACAAATTTTTTTTACTATATTATTTTTCTGCTAAATGACTTAAGTATGTACCTAATTTTTTTACCACATTTTCTCCATATAACTACTGATTGAGGAAATCACTTTTAAGCTTTTCTTAATGAAATGATTTGTAAAGAGCACCATTTTTTAGGTTTTCGATGGGTTACGCTTTAGAAAATCACTGGTGAAGCAACTAATCAATTCTGTCATATTGTTTTAGTCTTTTTTTTCACTTGTTATGCGAGGTTCCACAGTAGTAACAAAGCTAACATCGACTGTCAACACGTTCGAAACACTAACATACCAATCAAGAACTATTTACTGTAACAGCTTCGCTACATCGTTATGATCAACAGTGAAAATACGAAGCAACAGTGAGACACCAGTGAAAACAGAAGCTTAAACAGCACAGCAATAATGATCGTGATGATAATGATGAGAAAACGTCAATAGTGATTTTTTTTAGCAATAACATTCTGCGAACAGCAATAACAAACCAGTGATGACAATAGTGAGAAAATCACAGCCAGCAGTAAAATAACAATAATAACACAAAGAAAATTACCATTTGATAATGATTTCAACCAAAAAATTACGCTGGTGTTATTGATGAAACATAACGGTGATTTTCAAAGCGAATGAAAACACGAACTTCCTCTAATAAAGATGAGAAATTAAACAAATGAAATAACGAGCATACTTAATGAGAAGAGAGGATGAGAGTGAAGTGACAACACCATTAATAACTAACAACGAGAACAACGAGATAATAACAAAATAATTACCAGAACAGTGCAGCGAAGAAGCACAAGGGAGGTTGCGCAGTAAGAAGATCAGTCAGAACAAATATTTCTTATTTTAAAAATATAGCTTGCTGTTATTGTAATCCCCACACTTAAGTGTTTCCTGCCATCTCCTAAAATGTCAAATTATTTTATCAATAAATATAGCCAGTGTCGTTCAATGTCGTTTTCTATTTCAAAAAGTTTATTAACAAATATAGCTACACTAGTTTTCTGCCTATGTATCCCACACGAAAGTGTTGCACAGCTTCCTCTAAGTCAAGCATTTTCACCAAAACGGTGGTTGCCTATTTTTGTACTCTAAACCAAACTGCGGTAAGTCTCCCCATGTCACTGTATGACGCTACTGCTATAATGGTGACAGAGTTCACAGTTACATAGCTTGCGCTGGGCAATATATTTGTATTTTGCTACTGGATTTTTTCAATCGTATTTGCATCTGTTCCACTTCGTGATTTAAAATCTGAGGACCGTATTTAATATCCAAATCTGAAGACTATTTGTGATTCCAAATCTGAAGACCATATGTTATTCTAAATCTAAAGACCGTTTCAATTCTAAATCTGAAGAAGATTTTTATTCCAAATCTGATGACCGTTTTTGATTCTATATCTGAAGACCATTTATTATTCCATAGCTAAATACCGTTTCTGATTCTATAGCAGAAGACCGTTTCGTCTATCAGGTCCTAATTTTAAGTCACCACGAGGTGTTTCTTTTATTTCATCAGCGCTATTCGGGCAGAACGCCCACTGGCAGCATTTAGAGACGCTTCATACAATGCTATACCTACAAGAAAGACAATGATAACTACCTGAAGAACCTAACGTGTTCGCCAAGTTTCAGTTGCAGATCAAGAATCAGCGCTCAATACAGATTTAGTCGAGGTTTCTCAAGCCAGCAGAAGCAGGAATCAATTTGTAGACTCGTGTTGTGTTACAGTGGATGCTTGACACAGTAGCTAATCTTTATGAAACTAAATTTCGGGCAAACTGACGTCTTTGGTATACACAGAGCACTATATACAGGACGAGATGTATGCAGAAGCGATATAGCAGAAGGATTCACTTAAATTCGCTAGTGGAGGGTTTGGCATGTGAAACACCAAGCTAAAGTGGCGGTAGTTATGACAGTGATAGGTAAACAATGAATAATATATTCAAATGAATATGTCGGTTTATAAGACGTTACTTTTATTACTATGTGAACTACATTTTCCACAGCCTAATAAGTTCGGTTTATTGAGAATTTTAGGTGTCTTTAAAGGTTTAAATCGCCCACTTTGAATGAGGTACGCCACAGACTACACTATACCTTGACGCTCCACTGGCCCAATTTCTGGCAGAGCGATTTGCAAACTGGCCTGACTATGAGCCATCAAAGATAGCTCTGCTTTCATAGTTTGGCACATAGATAATTTGTTGGGACCGTTTATTTCATATTGTTACATTCAGTAACAATTATTAAGCCTCTTTATACAGTATTCCCAAAACCAATGTCAATAATATATTTACACAAGTATTAGATTAGATAGGCGGCAGTAGACAAACCAAGAGGCCCATTCCCAAAGAGACACCGGGACTTACGCCCCGGCCCTCTATGAGCTATTGCCATTATGTTAGTAGGATGTAGAGGACTGGAGAAACGAGAAAAAAAAGGGGAAGAATCTCTGCCAAAGAGACGATCATGAATGCACGCAAGCACGATCAAGTGCCGCTGATATGCGGAGTTTGGAAATGTATAGCAAATTGGAGTGAAGTATTCTAATGAAGAGGTAAATAGCTAACACATTTAATAGCAAATATATTTTGTCAATGTCATAATTTTTTTTTCTTTTTAAAAACTTTGCGATACAATGAGTCACCAAATGGAGAAAAAGACCCTCTGAGGGTGTTAGTAGTATTCTCTGATTTATGCTGAAGCTATACGCTCAGTTTACAGGAACAGTAAGTAAACTAATACAGATGCTTTTATTATTGATTTTCTAGTATGATTAAAGGTGTTGCCAGCAAGTACACACAAGATGTGTTCCGTAAAGTGTATTCAAGTCATATAAAATTTGCAAACATACAGGGGAACTGCTTGATGAAAAAGAAATAATAGCACAAAAACTAAATATCGATACAGAGGCCTGTTATATGCTTCAATGTATGCAATACGGTAAGTAAACTAATACAGATGCTTTCATTGCAGTTTTAATAAAATGATGCAGTTGTGCAGCCGACTCGTGCACGCAAGATAATGAGTTCTGTAAAGTGTATCGAACCACTTCCAATGAATTTTGTTCAAGAATAAGGGAGCTGACTTCATTGGAAATAATAGTAGCATAAAAACTAAATATGCACAGGGGCCTGTATGCACTAGTGACGCCAGCGCCAATTCCTTGATTGTGTAGCTTCAAGTCTAAAATAGGGAATCATACTGCGAAATATGTATTGGGAGAAAATAACAACAGCAGTATGCTAGCATTAAAGTAACACAAATAGAATGAAATACCAACATTAAATTTATATCAGTTAAATATTTGTCTGGCTTTTTACATTCTGACGAGGCCTCTCCAGTTGAGTGCATTGGCCACCGCTCTTTGGCAGCTCTCTCTGTACGCCAAAAGTCAAATGGACAAACATCAACTCCCTCCTACTAAAGACTACTAGCTACATGCACTAGCTATGTATGCGACTTCTAACATAAAGTTCCCGAATTTCTGGGAGTTATAGTGATTTTTAGATAATTTTTGACATATACTGAATCTATTATCATTCCTCCCAGCAGCCTTTTTTAACAAATCTGTGTTTCTAGGTCATAAATATAGCTTTTCCCCACATTGTGATGTGGATTTCTGGAGATTTTCTAGATCAATTAGCAAGCAAGCGTTTCATCTTAGATTACAGACATACGCCATCAGGCCTAAGTGCGAAAGGCCCGATTTCAGTGGGCAGTCAAGGTATAGGGCAGTCTATGGATAAGCTACTACAATTGGCGTTCACTAGCACGGAACCTCAATGTTTAGCATCCATTTCACCATATGGGATAGAGTTTCAGGTCATTCATTGCTAACTGATATGCTTGAGAAGCCCGTATCGGGAGTGAGGAGCCAGTGCCTGAAGTCGAGCTGAAGTTTTGAAGGGGATGCTCAAGACTGAACTTTCAGACAAGTCAAAGCTAATGGACGAAGAGTAGAGCTCTCATTCGATGTTGGAAGTCCAGCAACCTTTAACTGCAATGCAACTCACAGTACCTGGATGTGTCACCCACAGTACCTGGATGTGTCACCCACAGTACCTGGCTGTGTCACCTACAGTACCTGGCTGTGTCACCCACAGTATCCGGCATCGTCACCCACAGTACCCGGCATCGTCACCCACAGTACCCGGCATCGTCACCCACAGTACCCGGCATCGTCACCTAC
>LQNS02020120.1:13306924-13322079 GCA_001587735.2 Parhyale hawaiensis | reverse complement strand
CCCACAGTACCTGGCTGTGTCACCCACAGTACCCGGCATCGTCACCTACAGTACCCGGCATCGTCACCAACAGTACCCGGCATCGACACCTACAGTACCCGGCATCGTCACCTACAGTACCCGGCATCGTCACCTACAGTACCCGGCATCGTCACCTACAGTACCCGGCATCGTCACCTACAGTACCTGGCAGCCAACTGCTAAGACGGGGTCAAAAACTGCACGGTGCATTACAGGGGCTGTTTAAGGCCAAAAATATTTTTATTTTTAGGCGGTCAATATATTGAGTTTAAGCCTTCGGTACCACTACAATGGCGATAAAAAGAAAAAGGGACATATAGTAAGTTCGTCCACAGAAACGAGGCATCCATGCGCAAGGATGTTCCCACAGAGAATTAACGCATAGATAAATAGCAAGTAGGGAAAGAAGAGCAGAAAGCCGCATCAGTAGGAATGTGAAAATGGAAGGACGTAAGTTGGGCGCCAAAGACAGGTGGGCAGAAGGCCTAGCAAAAGCTGAGGTAACCAATGGAGACCCCTTGGGGCGCTACTCCCCCTAACATAGGATGGAGGAACTTAGTTCAACTCAAACTCCATGTCCCATCCTATGCCCCTGAGAAGTACCATGGGGTTAAGACTCCAACACGCCTGTACTGAATATTATCGTTGTTCAATAAAAAGCAACACAGGCCTATACCGCATATATATGATACAATCATACAAATCAGTCAAACATATTCTGACACCGTGTGAGTTCGAACACATAGCTACGAGGTATTTACATAAATGTATATATATATACATACAAATATAAACAATATAAAAAGAACGACGTTAGTTATTATAGAAGTATAAATGAAGAACAGTACATATAGGTAGTACGGTAACACACTTTGGCAACGCATGATGAAAGCAACAAGCAAGAACAGTAAGAAATTTGGCTAAAACTTTCATTAAAATAACAAGCACCGTGAACATAAAACTGGAACGAGTAATTTGCTGGGCAGGGATATTAAATACTTGTTATTATGGATATAATTTTAGGTAGAGTTGCTAGAGGTACAATAAACCAACTCTATCAACTATGCAAAATTAACTACAGGTGTAAAAAAATAGTTTGGTGACTTAACAAGTATGAAAGAACACAAAATAAAGCATTGGATTTACAACTAGATATCGTATATTTTCTGGTACTGGGCTAAAAATCTATTCCAAACGGAAAAATAGACTGGCAATTGGGCAAAAATTCACTTTAGATCAAATTACAGTAGAACTCCTGAAACGGAAACTCCCGGAACGGGGAAAAAGCTTGAAACAAAGGCAGTCTACATCGCCCTCTGTAGAGAACTGCGGCAGTAGCTAGCCGGTGGAGTATGAGTGACTAGCGGAATGAGGTAAAGAAAATTAGCACACACTGAATATTGCCGCTGGTAATTTTGAAAAAGAAACACCTGGCTGGAAACGGCGGCAATTTTTACGTACACGTTGTAGAAGTTCTACTGTACAACATATATATGCATATTCTTCTAAAAGAAAAAAGTAAACAAAGGACACACACACGTGTTGTGCGGAGGCAAACTACAGCGCAACGGAAGGAAAAAGAGAAAGACTCACAGTACAGAGAGAAAGCGACAGAAAAAGAAAGAGAGGGGCCAGCTTCACACGCTGCAATGGAGAGAAGAAAGCCGAGTTAATCAGGAAACAAATGGGGAAAAGGCTATAGCAAAATAAACAAACGGACGGCAGGAGTGGCCCGGGGGACGCTGGACTGAACCGACGGCAGCTTTCTAAATTGTGATTGTTTTGGGTCTAACTTCACTACAAGAAGGGCTGGCGATGGTCTAAAGCAAATGATATTGAACTGATTCATCAGTGGCCTTGTGCCTTTCACTTCGACCAATTTCTTGTAATCGATTCAGGACTGTATTGGGGAAGACCCTCAATAAAAGAGTACATAGAATAGATCTCTCTAGATAAATGTTTCATGCTACAAATATATTAGCTTATTTCCAGTTATGGTTTTAAAACTTTGTAGAGCAAAAAATAATTGAAAATGGCATGTAGTGTGTTAAAAAAAATGGCAATCCACATACAATGAGGACCCCGGCGCACAGCAACAATAGGTCTCGAAGTCAGGAAATCCTACTCCATAAACTAAGGGGCTAAAGCCAGAATAGGTCAGCACACTGAGCACTGCACCCTAAGTAACCCCCATCTCTGTGGGCACCATGCCAGGGTTGCGGGGTCGGTTGACTAAAGTCGGACTCCGACTCAGCACCTCTGCATCATACGACTCAACTGTGCAATCTGTAGTTCTGTCGAGTCAGGCATTTAGGAAGCCAGGAGTCGGAGTCGGACACATTTGCTGTACACAGGAATTGGACCATCTGACTCCTGAACCCTTGCGTCTGGGCCGCAGCATGGCAACACATAAGTTTTCAAAAGCTCGACATGGCAGACACGGAGCCGACTGACTCCTAGATGTGTCTTGCCAAGCCACATGCTTTAATACACTTGTCTTGAATTGGTTGCTTTGGTAACGAGCTCCAATTCACCTTTTTAACCCTTTCGCTGCATGGAACTGATCTCTTGAGTCATTAACGTAGGTAACAACAGGACTAATACACCACCACAAGCAGACCGCAGCGAATAGGTTCACCTTTATCGGGTCGTTGAAAAACGCTTTCGTAGGAATAGCATAACAGAAGTAATCCTATCTGGCCACTGGCTCGGTAAAGGTTCAAGGCCCACAGCAAATGAGAATAAAAGTATAAGAAATTACCTGGAGAAGCTCTTGTAGGCGGCCGATTGAGGGTTGATGCAGACAGGAATTTTGTCTCTGCTCATCTGTTTGCTAATAAATCGGTGCATGCGATCCTTCACTTCAGGCAGCGATCGGATCTGTGCAAGGCAATGAAGATTAATTAGACTATCTGGATCACTGTGTTGAGGCAGACCTTACCTTAACCCAAATTGCCCCGATACAGGTGACGTCAATTTGATTGCACACCCCAACTAGGGAATCCGCGATCACATGCATTGGTTCGTGCTACTAATAGATGCCAGAAAGATCCCAAAATAATGCAGGGCTGCAATCAATCCAACAGTTAACAACAGCAGGTATGAATAGCATCAGCTATCCTTCGCATTCTTGTACGCACCGCAGGGTTTGAGACGCCCTTCATGAAGTGCAAAGGGCAATGATTTTGGGACAACTGGCGCTTTCCTACTGAATTTTCTTTCGCAACATTATACCCTAAACCGACCCACCTTACTACACAAGACAATATCCATGTTAGTGCAAAACTGTGAAACCAGCGACTTCATAAAATCCCCGAATTCAAGTTATTTTGCGTACTTATGATACTTCTTCAATCACTAATACACACCCTTCCTTCCCGCCTATTCCAGTCTATCCGATCGCAAATCATATATGTATATAGGGGAGCCTAACACATTTAGTCTAACTTACATTTCCCTTCCCCAGCACACCTCTTCTAACCTAATGCACCTCTTCTAATCTAATGCACCTCTTCTAACCTAAAGCACCTTCTCTAACCTATCAGCCCTTGTCAAACCTAATGCGCCCAGACTTCATGGCGGAGATTCTTCTCCCCCTCTGTTTCTATTTTTTATTTTCTTTTTCTCTTTTTTCTCTTTCGTCTTCAGTTTTTTCTCCTCTCGTTTCCCCAATCCTCTATATCCTACTAACATAATAGCAATAGCTCAAAGAAGCCGGGATTTCTATTTTTTATTTTCTTTTTCTCTTTCGTCCTTCGTTTTTTCTCCTCTCGTTTCCCCAATCCTCTATATCATACTAACATAATGGCAATAGCTCAAAGAAACCGGGGTGTTAGTCCCGGTGTCTCTTTGGGAATGGGCCTCTTGGTTCGTCTACTGCCGCCTATCTAATCTAATCTAATCTAACTGAACGCACCTCGTCTGAATACAGAAGATTTCCAAGATCACATGGAATTCTTGTTATTACTAGCTTTACAGTCGATCATATACACAAGACACCAACACCCCCTTGCAGAACAACACTACCCACACCCCTAGAAGCAGTTTATGTCTCACATCGTCTTCGTAGGTGTGTCGGAAGGGTTCACAGGCAGTGGGCTCCAGATTGGGGTTATTAGCACCTCTGAAGCCAGGGGTTTTTCGTATGCTCTCCTCCCAAGTGTGGACGGCAGAGTTAGGGGAGCGGGGTCGTGGGGGGTTCTTGGCATCAGGACCACAGCAGGAGCACATGCAGGAGTGGTAGCGGAGGCGGCCTTCATCGAGGTAGGGGTGGTCGAGGCNTCTATTCTTTTGTTTTCTCCACCCGCTGGGCTGGTTGCGTGGGGGTTTGTTAACCTCATGGAGTTTCTCCGTTCCTGCGTCGCCAGTCTGGTGTGATTTAATAATAATAATATCAGCCATTGTCAAACCTAATGCGCCCAGACTAACTTGATGAATATTTATCTAACTGAACGCACCTCGTCTGAATACAGAAGATCTCCAAGATCACATGGATTTCTTGTTATTACTAGCTTTACAGTCGATCATATACACAAGACACCAACACCCCCTTGTATAACAACACTACCCACACCCCTAGAAGCAGTTTATGTCTCACATCGTCTTCGTAGGTGTGTCGGAAGGGTTCACAGGCAGTGGGCTCCAGATTGGGGTTATTAGCACCTCTGAAGCCGGGGGTTTTTCGTATGCTCTCCTCCCAAGTGTGGACGGCAGAGTTAGGGGAGCGGGGTCGTGGGGGGTTCTTGGCATCAGGACCACAGCAGGAGCACATGCAGGAGTGGTAGCGGAGGCGGCCTTCGTCGAGGTAGGGGTGGTCGAGGCAGAGGAGCACGTTGTACCGCTTCTCCTGGACATCATGTTATAAGAGACACATTAGCGCTTAGGACACAATAGGGGCGGCAGGATTGGTCATATCAACCCATTGGACCATTACCGGTTGATAGAAAAATATTCTCGTACGAATAGCATTATTGAAATGACCAGAAGCGATGCCACGCACAGTAAGAAGAGTGAACATGCAGTTTCATCATGTAAGGACGACACTAAACATATAATGGTGCTATTTCTAGCTATATAATAATAGTGCTATTTCTAGCTCCTACAAAGAAATATGTTTACTTAGGATTGACACTTGACACACGCTACGGATGCTGTATTCACCAAGAGGTAAATGACCATCCGTCGGCCAGTTGACGAAGATTTTTAGAATTTTAAGCTAGCAGTGTGCAGTTCATTCGACTGTAAACGAAAGCTTCTCTACCAACAAAGTTTACTGCCATCTAAGGAGAAGGAAAAAGAGAATGGTAAGAACCAAGTGAAGAACGAAAAGCCGGTGCATTAGACGGGAAACTGAAAAAAAAATGAAGACCAATACAAAGATAATCAGCAGAAGAAAAGGGGGCACAAATAAAAAAAAACTTCCGAGGGCCAAACAGAGCTGAAGGAACCTACAGGGTACCCCTTAGGAGCATTACTCCCTGCAACTTAAGACAGGCTGAAACAACTTTCAATAAGTAGCACAGTGTTCCAACCCAAGAAAAAGCAGAGCACTGAACACTCCGACCACATGGGAAGAGAAAGGCTAACCTAAACCTACGAGCACTAACCTAATAGTATTATTATATTTCCGGCTTAACCACCATAATCGCGACTCGGGCGATTCAGCGATAAAATTCCTTTTGTAGTTTTTATTGTTGTCTCATAATGTACAGCGGAAGTCCAGGAATTGATTTATTTGAATATTAAAGGCTGTAGTATTGTATGCACGTAGTCAGTTTGAGTTAGGCACTCACATAGTCAAAGGTGAGCATCATGGAGAGGAGGTGAACGGCGTCCTGAGTGGCATTGGCCCCCAGGTTATAGAGGGTATTGATGGCGGGCGGTTTGCGTGGTCTGCGGAGGACGTGGTTACGGGCGCCCTCAGCTGTGTGGCGCACCTCGGTGGGGTCAGGTGTCCCTAACAGGTCCGTGATCCGGTCCAGCTGTAAGACAGAAACTAACAGATTGTAGAAATGACTCCGATGGTTGCTGCATATTAGTTAGGTCAGGAGGGCCGCAGGCTGGACCTCAGCTCCTCGCTAGAAATGGGCGTTTTAAACCGTCCACAGCCAGCTATCAAACCTAATCTGCCTACAGGTAAGAGATTAAGTCCTGCTGCAACACAAATATTAACACGTGATAGACTTAGTAGCGACTGACAAATAACTATGACAAGCAACCAAATTGGCACATAATATAGCACAGTAATGATGCACTAAGGCAAAAAAATCAAACAGCTGCTAATATCCTCACTCTTATGTATGAAACATATGCAGATATTTAAGGAACAGTCGAGGACAGTGTGCTTTCGACAGTGATTCCATAAGAGAAAACGTATAGCCAATGTATGGGAATGTAAAATAAATTACAAACTGTGTTTCATACTTGCATATCGTTCACCACGCAACAGTTTAGCATAAAAAATAAAATAACAGGCACCACAAACAGCAAAACATGTGGTACCTATAGAGGGATGACTGCCTCAAGTAGACTTTATCTCTCCAGCAATAGGTACGGAACGGGACTGATGCAAAGAGGAAGACCGTACATGCTGAACACGCGTGATTGACTGCGACTTCATCCACCTGTCTTGATAGGGTACATGCGATAGCCGACGGAAGTACCAGTACAATGAACAATGGTAGTTATTTTATAGAAGTGGTTGCCTGGAAACAACGTTGTTACCTAGCAACAAGGAACAGGAGATTGAGGTAAAGAGACATACTGTTGAAGAAGTGTAGCAACTTGGAGAAGGATCCGTTTGCCCTTCAACTAAAAGAGACACAGTCTCCCCAGCAGCATGCAACAGGAGGGGTACAGAGCCAGTAAATACAGTACCTGTTGTATGGGCGTGGCAGCCTGGAAAAGGATCCGTCTGCCCAGCAGCTCCCCAAAGATGCACCCCACGGACCAGATATCAATGGCCTGCGTGTAATATTTGGCTCCCATGAGCAGCTCGGGGGCCCTGTAGTACTGGGTCACCACTTCCTGGGTCATGTCCCGGGACGTGTCGTCCTCCATTACACGGGCCAGACCAAAGTCGCAGATCTGAGGACATCCACTCCAGTTTTATGGACAGAAATTTATTAAATGCCATTTTGCCACTTAAAGATTGCAGGTAACACCTTTGGGAATAGAATGGAACCTTCTTTGGGGAAAAATAGCGCTATACTTAAGAAAGCTCTTCTTGTGTAGCTGGTAAAGGGTTAGGACATATGAAATTATATGTGGTAAGTCAAGGGCTAACACATAGCTACCTACTAGGTAGCTCCCTTATGGCAATAGCTCATAGCTATGGCTAGAGTGCCGGGGCGTATGTTCCGGTGTCTCTTTGGGAATGGGCCTATTGGTTCGTCTACTGCCGCCTATCTAATCTAAATATCTAAACACAATGATACATACAGATACGTATTAAGATTTTGTGTCCATATCACATACCTAGCTATAAACATGCATGTATTTAACAAATACAGCTTATTGCCATTGCAACAACTGGTATAATCCAGACAGGAGGGCTCATCCGTCCGCCCTTGTGTTGTAATAGAATTCATAAAAGAAGTCAAGTCAGGGACTCGAACTCGGGACCTACTGATCACCAGGCCACCATCTAGCCCAATAGAAGTAGCTATACATTATATATCTAATTCAAGTACCTCCTTTTGTCTGGAGATAAAGATAGGAAGAAATTGAAACATCAACTGAACAAACAAAACATTGCTTAAATGAGCAGCGGGCAGATTGATACACATTTTTACTTCGAACGAAGAAAATTTTGATTAGCTACACTAGCAACTACTTATGTTCTTCACATTCAGCACCAATTTTTCTAGGATGACAGAATTTTTTCTTTTCAAACGTACCTCCGCTACGGCTGTCGTTTGATAATAAAATCACGGCTAGAGGCATGAGCAATGAGAGGTGAAAATCGAGCTGTCAAAGTTCCTACTTTCTTAAGAATAGCATTTTTGATGGCGTGGTGCTCTGGTTCTAATTATGACTACAGTTGCACTCCAAAAGCGCAGACCTCCGCTCTGCAACGCTATGCTAAAAGGCAGTATGGCAGACAGACAGAAACGGCAGAATAGCAGACCGACAAACAGACAGACGGATCATTACCTACCAAAATTAAATGAATAACCTATTCTTTATGACATGCCTACCAGTTCCGGTAAATTTTATAAGATCCGTCCCTAACTTTTTGAGTCATGTTGCTACGTGCATGTCATCTGGACCTCAAGAATCATCAAGGTAAGGCAAAACAGAGAGACCGACAAACCCCAGCAAAATTATAACCTCCTCGGTAGAGGTAACTATTAGGAAAATCTGTCAGTGTGACACGACACTCACAACAAACCTTGGATCGGTTTAGTCACCCCGTGCTGGCAGCTGCTTATTGAATGAAAATGCTATAAAAAAATATAACTTTTACTACTAGATACAAGTAGCTACTATATAAATAGGAACAAAATCAACATGAACCTCACCTTCAAAATACAGTTGGAGTTGACTAATAAATTACCAGGCTTGATATCTCTGTGAATTACTCTCGCAGAGTGCAAGTATTTTAAACCTGGAAAATATAAATTAAATATTAACCACATCCACAGCAAATAGGCTTAAGCACAACAAGAAAAAGGTACGGCACAGGTCAATTACAATCCAATCAACACCAACATGAAATTTGTTATGATTGCTATCATTATAATCAGATAAACGTTCAATCTAATAATTATATATAATCAGTGTTTTTCCCAGGAATCGGACTTGTTATCCCACTCCGCAACTCTGTTTAAATTTGACCATTTTCACAGTTTTCTCTACATTATTGGCCGGGTCTTCAGTGACTTTGAACGCATTTTGTTTAGTAGTAGTAGTACAAAATTTTACTAGCACATCAGGGACACAATGTCTATATCGCGCCGAACTATTCCTGTGTTCAACACAGGCTCGCGCGCCACTAGGGCGCGAAGTACATCTCGTTTAAAATTATCAATGATTTTTGTCTCGGCTTTTCTGCCGGTAGGTCTCAGATTCTAAGTGGTCAGTGCGCTACTGACAGGAAAAAGGCGCAAGTTGCGCATCTCCAGCCCCCGGGCATGGCTGAGCGCTTTCGCTCAGCTACACCGCGCAGGGAAGGAAACAAAATACAAGAAGGTAGAAATCTAGCAGGAAAAGGTCGGCCACCTCAATCAGCGGCCCACCTCCCAAAACAGAAGGGGAAGTATTGAGAGCCTACCTAACTTTGCAAAATTAATCTTGTCAGCTGAAACTGCGGCAAGCTGCAACATCTCCTGCAGAAAAGACACTTAGGACCCGTGGGTGTGTGAGGCCTAAATGCATTTTGTTTAGTCCAAGGACTATCTGCACACTCTGTAGGGTCTCGCAGGCAAAATGACGTCACTTTTCCACGGGGAGGGGAAAACAGAGCCTAACAAGCAGGTACAGTTCAGTGAAGCACTCACAATAGTCGACTCACTCACCTCTAAGAATTTGGTACAGGAATATTTTGATGTGGTCGGAAGATAAGGTCTGGGGAGATACGATGATTTTGTGTAGGTCAGACTCCATGAGCTCCGTCATAACATAGCTGAGGTTATAGGTTAAGGAAACACTGGTGTGGTGATGTCACAAGGCCAAGTAGGCAAGGGTGTTGTTATGCACGTAGTTTGATGCTTCGTTTCCACTTTCCCCTACAAAGGCGAGCTCACACAGGAAAAAAGGGACTTTTCATACGTCGATAGAAACGTGCGCATGGGTACAACAAATCGAAAAAGAAGAGGAAGAACAGAGCAAAGCAGCATTAGTAGAAGCATGAAAATGAAAGAAGTAAAGTGAGCCCGAAAGACAGACGTCCCAAAAGCCTAGCTAAGGCTAAGGTAACCTACGCAAACCCCTTGGGGTCGCTGCTCCCCATAACATAGCCCGGGTGAACCAAACCCTATGGACCATGCTATAAGTACCCCGTGAAGGGAATAATAGGCAGAGAAGTCAATGATATTGCTGAAGATAGCGTGGGGGCCCAGGGCAGCAAAAGACAGCAATTATTATTATTATTATTATTATTATTATTATTATTATTATTATATTCAGGAGTTTGTGTCTCCGTTTCCACAACAAAGGCGATATCACAGAGGAAGAGAGAAGGGAAATATAGTATGACGACAGACACGACGAACCCATGCACGAAGGTGTTCCCACACAGGATCAACGCACATGGGAACAGCAAGTCAGGAAAGAAGAGGAAGAACAGATGGAAGAAAGATCAGTAGGAGTAAAAGATGGGAAGGAGGCAAAGTGGGCATGAAAGACAAACGTCCCGAAGGCCTAGCTAATGGCTAAGGAAATCTACAGGGTCCTCCTAGGGCGCTGCTCTCCAAAACATAGGATGGGCGAACTTAAACTAAAGTAAACTGACCTAACCCTATGGCCTATGGCCAAGAGACAGCAATAAGTTAGGCAAAGTGAAAATAGCAAATGTTATAATAAGGTCCGTCAAGTACTTTTATCTACCCATTTTTTAGCGCTTTAGCTACTACAAGTCATTTAATATCTTAGACACGATAGCAGCAAGGGGCATTAATGGCGTAAGTAGTTGCTAGTTCCAAAAATGGGCATCATTCTCANTTCTCACAGTAGCCAATATAAAAATCTAACACAATACTAAAGAGCGATCCATACGTGTTCACCCATAGTTCGCGTCCACGTCTACATAGTTTCAGTAACACAAGAAGCATGCACAACCGAGCTGTATCATGGACACAGCTGAGATATACAGCATAACAAACTCGGAGGCTAGGCCTTGGCATTTCGGAGGTATTTTTATTTGGAAGCACAGGAAGAAGGAAGGTACTCCCGTACTCGCCTTATATATAGCTATGTCTCAAAAAACCTAATGCAAGTTTTTTCCTTTATTTCTGACGGTGCCGAGAATATTAGTACCCAGTAGCTACAGCATAAGACACGAATGCTAATGCAAGTTTTGCAACAGTTTCGAGCGGCACAAGCGCACCAGAGCAGCGTACAGCAAAAAAATAATATTCCTAAATTGCCAATAAAGGATACATTTCTTGAAAAGTCTCCAGAGGAGGAGGTTGTAAGATATCCAGAGCACTCAGTACCTGCAGGGAAGAAAAAACATGTGAATCACAATTATTAATTTTTCAACAATGCATAGGTAACAAATGGAACTAAACTAAGGTAGAAACTTAACTGGGTATTTAAATATAGCATGCAAAACACATGGAGATGCAACAACACTTTTAAACGCTCACAAAATAAACATCAACACTGACACTATGGCTGACACCCTGATTTTCTCATTTTGAAATCAGCAATTGTTCGCTTACAATTTCTCAGGTCAACAATAATTTAAACAGTGCACGTTACACTTATCAAGAAGGTACTAAAAAATTTTTTTTTAAGTTGTCTGGTAGCTTGCAATACTTACGAACGCACAGTGTACAACTTCAATTTTAATGCAAGGCGGTTTGCAGAACGAAGAGGATGAGATGAGTGATTTCGGTAAATCAGTTGGTAGAACAAATATAGCCAGTAAATTTGCAAGACGCACATATCACATTTTCAAGACAAAGGAAAAGATTTCGGCAAGGCAAGTCGTAAAAGGAGAGCGCAAAAAAAAAATCAATTTCGACAAAGCAGTTGGTAGAAGAAGCAGGAGGGTAAATAATTTGCAGGCGGCACAACTCACATTTTCATGGGAGAAGAAACAGAGCATGCGCAGTTCACGAAACACTCGTTTGCTGGACACGAGCGTCTGGAACACGTTGGGCATCTTCTTCAGAGCGACTTTGTTGGACGACCTCGGATCCGTCACGGACCTGTTGGGAAAAGCTCACCTTTAGGGCGGGTTAAATATTCACCACGCGCAGAGAAGTTATTATCGCGGTCAAATTTGTACCTATCTTTAAAGAGGGAAATCTAAAGACGAGTCTGATTAGATTCATCTTTTAAAAGGTAGCTAAATAATAAACTCACCGAAACAGAGATTTCCCTGTGCGTATAAGCAGATGACTTGGCAGAAACATTAGTCTAAAACCCGTAGAAGGAAAACACGGTTGGTCTGATTTTTATGGATGGAATTAAGAAACTGAGAGGACGACTGGGCCTCTCTATGGGCTGAGAAGGCGAATACCGAAGATGTCGACTGGGCAGAGAAGTCAGTCCGAAGATAGAAGCCTCGAGATTATCCGGCTGCTCTTCTATAATCTAAATTGTTACAGATAACCATTTTGAGAAATGTGACTACTGTGGAAATACCATACGTGCTTGATTTACGCAAGGCTCGTGAAAAGAGCTCTGCCATGTTGGCACTGAATTCGTTCCCAAACGATTCACAGCACAGGTACTGAAGCACTTACCGTACCTACATAGCTACATCCAAAGGTTAACAATACCGATATAGCTACATATTGAACTGCATGGCCTTCCCCGGTGACGTACGGGTCCTCATGAGCAAGCCCAGTAATTCCCAGCACGGCATCGACATGACGTCACTTCGGTTAGGCCAGTACCGATTTTACAAGTTCCGCCTCACTAACAAACCTTCCTCTTCGGTTTAATATCCACCCAAGATAAGCGCCCCAACTCTTTGGTGATGTAAGGCCCGCTGCAGACGCTAGTCTTTTGTCCTGTGTTTTCACTTGACCGCGTTCGAATATTTCGCACTGTCTTTGCAAACACGACTGCGTGCCTACCAAAAGTTTCGATATAATGTTTACCGTCGTATTCTCGGGCTTAGCCCGTGTCACTAATGCAGTGTTTGTGCCTATGCAAAATTTTAGCAAATGTCGTCTGAGATAGCAGTGCTCGCTTTTGTTGTTTACACAGACACAGCAACGCATTCGAACGCGGTAAAGTGAAAACCCACGACAAAGACTATCGTCAGCAGCGGGCTTTACAAGATGCTGCCCATTGAGTGTTAGGCTAGCTTCGGTTACAATATGTTAGGTTAGTTCAGAGGAGATTACACTAAGTTCGAATAGGTGTAGGCCAGCCAGAATCGATAGCTAATTAAACTTCTTATAATATTATAGGCACACATAACTACATATTGCCTAGTCAAACGGGGGAGGGAAGAGGTAATATATAGAGGTTTACTGATACCATAGCATCGCTACACCTTCATTTACATGGTCAAGTGGGGGGAAACAATGAGCGACCTTTTTTTAAGGTTAAGAAATGATCTTCCTTTGAAGTAAGCAATTTAGGACTTTTACTTAACGGGGAGTCATGGGTCCATTTTTCCTTCCGCATGACCACACCTTAATCTCCGGTACGCCACATAAACAGACAGGTTCTATGGTAGATAGCTCGACTTTTTGATAGGACGCAGCAATCCTAAAGAAACACAGTGCACAGATATCCGTAGTCCACTACAACACACGGACAACCTGAAAACCTTCACAGTTGCGCGTTTGTGACTATCAAGTTGAACTAACAACGTGCACTTGACGGTTTTTGCGCTGTTAACCCTTCCTCTTGTCAATTAATCGGCCTTTCTCGTAAGAAAAGCGCTCTTTGAAATGTACATGGACCACGCTATGAGATAAAGGGTTAACATATAACCGGTCGGCTGAAAAACGTTCCCCTAAGAATAGCATTATGGAAGTAACTACATAGGGTCACTTGCCCGATAAAGGGTTAAACTTCAGTTTCATTACAACACAGGATAGAAAAACGCATTACGTACAGCAAGAATTTTTGGCCGTTGAGTAACGTACGATAATGTCCGGGTCTGAGAATTGCGAGTGGCTGCCCATAAGCTACACTAAAACGTAAGTGAGGTCGCCTTCACCGCACACCACAACTAGGAAACGCACACGCACAGGTTTGACTTCGTGCTGTAAATAAATTTTAAAAATGGTACATAGCGTAAATCCCAAAATTGGACAAAAGCTTGAAAGAATTTTTGCCACTCATCGGCACAAATCAAATCGGACAACGCGAAGCAAACAGTCAATATGACCTGGAGCCCTCTTCCACCATGGAAGTCACGCATTTATCTACCTAAAATTGTAAGACCGGGGATAACCCTATATAACTGAAGAACAGCAGCGAGGAGTGCATATTATTTGTGCCGGAAAATTAACCCTCGAAATTCGAGTACCACGGGTTCGGGGCTACAGCCAGTTCCCAAGGCAGTCACTTGCACCAAAAAGAGGACCGAGAATCGCTCCAGTTATATTTTGTCTGAGGTCCATCTGTACGTCAAGCTTTCACAATAAGATAATAGATATGGGATAGAGTAGGCACTATCACTGATACGGTCTCACCAAGGACTAAGATGAGTCAGTTTTCGGGTGCTGCTGATCAGAGGTGTGCACCTATGACTTTGAACACATTTTCACACTTCGTCGCCAGGTTACGAGTATATAGAGGTCAACTTGAAGAATGGCACTTCTGTGGAATTTCCACGTATCCACTATAGTGGAAATAAATAGGGTCGCCACTGAAGCTAGAACAGCAATTTCGCTTCTGGGCGGCTCTGCGACGGCCCCAAATGTAGCTAGGGTACGTGAAATTTAATTCATACAGTTGGGGCAAGGGCTCACTTTAATCTCCATTTAGATGTAGTTTGGTCAGTGGGGTATCAGAAGTATTTTGCAAAAAATACAAAAGGATTTATTTGAAAATATGCTCTCCAGGCAAACTACTGTAAGTAGGTAGGTACCCAGTGTACTAAATATACGCCGTGATCAGGCCAGCTAAATACACTAAGAGATAACCTCAACCGGATTACGATTCAAAGCAGCGAATTATAGACACCTTGAGCGTTTAATCAAATAACGTAGCGCAGGCAACATGAAACTGCAGAAGCACCCCACGCTGCGGTCTCAAGCAGACTTTAGCAATGCAGCAAACACACGCGGGCACGAAAGGCAGACTCTGCAGTCTGCACGCACTGCAGACCTAGCGACATGAAGTGTTCAACAGTAGATGGTGGGCAGGGCAGAACGTGCAGACGCTGCAGCAGACTGCAGACTTGGCTGCAGTGCAGCAGACCGGTGAGTGCGTTTGGTATCGATCGGACTGCGGGGCGGTGCCGCCAGCCACCGCTGCCACAACTGGCCAAATAT
>LQNS02020120.1:13288129-13302478 GCA_001587735.2 Parhyale hawaiensis | reverse complement strand
TCAGGGTTACTGGTCTTTTTGCTAAAGACTTTCTGGTATTGACGGCTCAGTATTTCACTCATCTGCTGATCATTATCAGTCATTGAGCCATTTTCGTCCAATAACGGTCCTATTTTTGTTTTTAGAGACGCGTAATTTGATGCCATGGCACACACTCGGGGCACGCCACGGCACAATCACACACTCGGGGCACGCCACGGCACACACTCGAGGCACGCGACGAAATACCGGTTATATTTGCACCCACTAAATCAAATAGGTTGTTGCAGTCCAGCAGATTGTATAGTGAGACTCTCACTATTCACACACTCTCGTTGAATTGTGAGGGTTCAGTTGAATAGTGATAGCCCAGTACAATAAATGTCGTGGTCCAACAGAATGATCAATGAGGGTCCAGTACGGTAATTCAAACAGTCTTGGTCCAGCTTATCAAATAGTCTGGATCCAGTAGATTAATGGTGAGAGTACAGTAGTAGCTAACAGTATTCCCCCATTCATCGTGGTCCAGCAGGTCAAATATTCCAAATCCAGTAGATACCTGAACAATATTCAGAGTCTAAAATACCACATATATTCCATAGGCTAAAATAGTCAATTTTCTTCCAGGGTTTATATAGTTATTCTTAGTAGAGTTGTAAACTTCTTCCTAAAGCTTTTTTTTTAAATAATGCAGCCTATGCTGTAAAAATCCTTGGATATACGAGATTTTTTCCCGGAAATGTAAATTCTTGTGCCTAGAAAGAGAAATGACAGCTCCAATTTTATGTGCTCGTTTTCTAAAGTTGTAAAATCAGTTTGGTTTCCACTCAACAACAGCTGATACCGCATTAATAAAAATAAAATTGCAAGAAGACACAAAATGCGCCGGAGATCCACCCATGTCACCATCACCACCGTCAGCAGCCCAATCACCATCACTACCACAGGTGCATGGGAACACCAGGAATAGCAGCGACGGTCACAGGAATTTCCGGTAACGCGGATAGCTGCCGGTCGGTCCGTCCGGCTGCTCGCATGACTGGGTGTACTACAGGGCGACGCACAGCCAACGGCAGCAGCAAATGTAATACCGAAGATGGTAATACGGACATCGAACTTCCAGTTATTAGAATTATTGCTAATTTGCTATTACTAGTCGACTATGTTTAGTACTGCAAATGTTCTACAAGGAAGGAGAAGTAAATGCCATGTTGTGAGTCGAGAGAAACGGGGAGCCCCTGTAAGAGAATAGAGATGTTCCCATACTGGATCAATGCGCATGGGCACAGTCGGGAAAGAAGATGACGAACCGAACAATGCACCGTTACTAGGCAGGGTGTGCAATGGAGGTTTTACCAGTCCTGATAAAGCCTGTGGTAAAACCCTAGTAATTAAAACAGTTTTACCAGGCTTTTACCAGGACTGGTAATACCTCCATTGCACACCCTGTTACAATAGGGATATGAAAATGTTAAGTAACTAAGTGAACACGAAAGAAAGATGTCCCGAAGGTTTAGGCTTAGTTAAAATAACATACCTATACACATATAATGTTAAAAAATGTTACACTAGAGGGGAGGGGAGTTGGTGTGCTACTACCCCCATAACAAAAGACGTGCCAACCTAACCCTATGGCCTAAATACGGTCCATCTCATGACCCTCGAGGGGGGGGGGACGAGGAAGGAAAATGAGAATGGAAAAAGGGGCATGGACAATTTTCTTCATGCTATTTTTTATTCCTTTTCTCCCCTTTCCGTTTTTGTACATTTCCGTTCAATAACAAAACATAAGACTTTAAGGTGTCAGTATAGGCTAGTATGGAGGGAATTCAAAAACTTCTGTAAAACAGCGATGGGAATTTTCGCTCGAGTTTGGATTCTATGGTGAATATGTGCTTGTTTTTTGGGGGGAGGGGGGACATGCGCAAGCGTGATGGGTGTCCAAAGATTGGTTCTACAAACTTTGATCCAGTTTGAGCCGGAAAGACGGGTAAATTAGTAATACAGTCATATGAACGGGACGAGAGGCAGCTGTCACCTGAGTCACTGGAAGGAAGTTCACCGGGTTTGAACTTTCGCTCAGTTCGTCGACAGGTCGGCGAGTGCTTTTTATGCGTTCGGATGAGGTGAGAAAGATCGTTCGACATTTGTTCATATTTAATTTCGAGAAGACTGACCCACTGTAAATTGATAACCAAGAACCTGAGGATGTGCAGTATCTCTTTGTGGTGTTGTCATAAGGTATTTGTTATGGCTAGAAGGATGCCACCGATCGCTGCTATATAGAGGTTAGCTACTACCTATCATATAGGTAGTTCAGCAATCTCGCTTAAAGTTTTTTTTATTTTCTGAGAACTTTTGGAATCCGACTTTTGTTTTCTAAAGAAAGCGTCCAGTGGCTGAGAGTGCAATAAAGAAAACCATATAATCGAAGCTCTGCAATTTTAGTAAATGAATACTTAAATTGGGAAATAAATTCCCGAAAACCTTGGTTAAAGCGCATCATTGCATTTTACATCATTTAGCTATATATACCTATACTACGGGGAAATCAATGGATTCTTTAGTTATTATTATACGGTGTCCATCACAACTAACGCAACTGGAAAAATGCAGTAAAAATAATAATACAATATAGCATTATTCTATGAGAGGTTAAGAAAGGCGATCAAAGTAGGCGGATACGGGACATATATACACTATATTGATAGAATTATTATAATACTGAATAGTTTAACCCCAAGTCACTACAACAAAAGCTACGTACCTAACAGAGTAGGAAATAAGGGACAAATATAATCAGGGTGTATACCGATTCGAGAAAATGAGATTCAAGGCAAATTCAAGGTTTTCAAGGCTGATCTCGGGAAAATTCAAGGCTCTCATACAATTACATTTCCAAGATATCAACAAGAAAAATGAGAAATATCACTATCTGATGTGAACACCCAATAACAAATAAATAATTTTAACCTTATATTTTTACCATTCTGATCAATTCGTATAAAATATTGCTTGACAGTTACATTCATTAGCTAGCTAATTTGCCAGATCAGGCACAACCCTGTAACTAAAGGTGATGATTGTGCAAAATGAAATTCAAGACAATTTTTTTCATTTTCAGACACAAATTCAGGACATTTTCAAGTTTTTCAAGGCCCTTTACAAATTCAAGGATTTCAAGCTTTTCAAAGCCGTTGTACACCCTGATGATGTATGTAGATGTAAACGTGGAACACATGCAGGAGGGTATTCCCACACTGGACGAACGCGCATGGCACAGCTAGCGCAAAAAGAAGAGGTGCAGACGATGCAAATGACCAGCAGCAGCAGCATGGAGCTGGAAATAATGAAACAGACCATGCATGCACGAAAAAAAGACGTATCATACCTACCGTAGCTGTAGCGGTACACGAGGCGCATGGGTAGCACCGTTGTGCAGTAGGATCGATTATCAAACAATATATTCACCGTCGTGTGTTTATTTCATTATATATTTATATATTTGTATATTCCGTGTCACGCTCTTAAGGAAATATGCGAAAAATATGTCAGGCTGCAGAGCTTATAATTAGGTTGCATTTCCAAAGAGATCGATGACCAGCTTGCAGAATATGGCAAAAATGCGATCCTTATCTCTTTAGGCTAGTGTATCTGACTGCACTTCTTGCTCGAAACACTTCTTGAAATCGAATTAAAGCTATTTACAGCTTCCTTTGGCGCTGGTATGGGGTCTCATTTTCATAATTATGTCCATAAATCGAAACAAGTTTGCTCTCAGTTCACGACGTATAAATTCAACGAAAGACGCACCAGCAATGATTTTTCACGGGCTGCAGACGCAATTCCTTTCTTCAGCTTGCTATTTCCCTCTCTGACGAAGCAGTTTTCGCTCGGCGCAAAAGCTGCGACCTACTGAAGGCTTAGGCGATTCGGTAGCCTGGTAGGCAGGATACGTGGCGAGAATTTAACTGTATTCAGTAATGCTTTGCTGCTGGCTAATGTAATATCTTCTCCGCCTTTCACTCAAGGTGGAGAAAAATTGTGCTGCTTAAATGAATTGAAAAAGAAAGCACTCATCTCTTATGACACTTTGAGTCGACTGTGTAGCGTATCTTCTTCAAAAGCATATTAATAATACAAGCATTTTAATTGAAAACGGGTTTTTTTTAATTTCTCGCTGTCATCTCTGACAGTGCGGGCATTCTAGTAGCGATAATAACAACGGTAGACTCTTTTTCTCAACAAAATACGCCCACTTTTCCCGGCTTTAGTAAAACTGAAAATACAACAAATAATTCTTCGGCTTTTACTCCTGGATCCAACCGGTTCCCGACTCTGACGCCTGTTCAACCCTGCAACCGTTGTGGTGGCAACCATTCGGCTACTCTCTGGGAACGGGCCTGTTGGTCCGTCTACTGCCAGCCATCTCATCTAAGGGCCAGTTCTCACGTCCCTCATATCAACGCGTTCAATCACGAAAATGAACACAAGCCGTCCGTCAACTTTTGCTGTCTCTGTCCACACGTACAACCGACCTTCATTCAAATGACAGGCGCCACGCGTTCACTTATGATCTCGTTTATTTGTGCTTTCGCTTACATTTCGCGACGGTTTGAAGTCACATTCGTATCCCATAATCTAATAGCCTGAATTTGATAGGAACAGCCTATTTTCAAAATATTTATAGCCTAATACAACGATAAAAGGGAAAACAACACGCAGCAATTCGCTTTGTTGCGGAATCAAAGATGGCGTCACTCCGCGTCTGTGTTCTTAGTACAACATTTTCAGCTCAACTAGTTTTCTTGAGTTATGCGGGAATAGAGTGATTTTGATCGTAACTAAAACATTTATGTTGACTTTTTCATGATTTAAAAATGCTATAGAAGATTAATTCCACATATGGATTTTGTTTACTGAACTTGAATTAGATACGCCATGCATTCAAAAATGCGGCGTGCTTCAACCTTCCGTCTCCCGCATTTGCTGCAGCCGCTTCCATCAAATCAACGCGCCGCGTCCATCAGTTTGACTGAACGCGTTGCAATGAGGGACGTGTGAACTGGCCCTTACGCACACATTCATATGACATAGCTAAGGATATACCGGCACCTACGGATCACGTCAGCACCCACGATTCCTGTTCCACAGGCAGTATCCGAACATAGCCATGGCAGCAACAGCTGTAGCCATCCATCCATGATTCAGAAGATGCAGCAGCCACATACATAGGTACAGCTGCTACGCCCTGGTACACCCACACAGATGACCAAATACGGGTACTTGCAGCTCGAGGTACGCACGTACACAGCGCACTGAATACGGTATATAGATATGCACGCACATGTGCAGCCCTCGACTATACGCCTATTAGTATTATTATTGCTAGTATACCCAGATATGAAAAAAATGGCAGAGAATTTTCAGTAGGCCTAATTTTGGCAATATTGTCTACCTTGGAATTTTTCATCGGAGCGTGACAGAAATAATTCCTATGAATATATTTATCAACACACATTCTGAATATTATATAGCTAGCTAGTATTTGTAATTACCTACTACAGTATTACTATGATTATTACTGAACATACAGAGCACGGGGATCTAGCGCGAGGCAGAACCATAATGGGGGCACTGAGCAGCACCAGGACGATAGAAACGTAACTCAGAACCAACCAATCAATGAAACATTTACGGCTGACTTGAACACCTGCAGACCCACACTGCCGAAAACGGATCCCGGCAATGAACTTGGGACCGTAACCTTTTAATGTCAAAGTACGATGCACATTTGTGGAAGTTACAACCAGTGCTATTGCTACGGAAAGTTACATCTAACTCGAGTGCTAAATAGTAATAGTAGTAGTAGTAGTACTATAAGAAGATATAAGCCTTTCTAAATAATACTAAGCTCTTCTAAGAGAGGGAAAGCATGGGACATATAGTATGTCGATAGAAATGGGGAACCCACGCACGAAGGTGTTCCCACACAGGATCAACACGCAAGGAACAGCAAGTCAGGAAAGAAGAGGACAATCAGTATAAAGCATGAGCAAGTAGGAGTATGAAAATGGAAGGAAGCTAAGTGGGCACGAAAGACAGACGTCCCGAAGGTCTAGCTAATAGCTAAAGTAACCAGGCCTACACGAGCCCCTGGGGCCGCTGCGTCCCATAACATAGAATAGGCGATCCTAACTAACCTAACCCTATGGCCCATCCTGTGCCTCCTGAGGGGTCCAGCGTTAAAGGGAATACTTTTCGACACATACAAATTTACACACTAAAACCGTTGCACTTATTATCTTCTACTGTCCCCAATCAAGTATTGGTAATGATTTCTTTCTAATCGTTTCACTTTGGGAAGGATAACATACGAACACTAGACAACTCCAGGACGGATATTCTCGGGTTAGTCCTTAAGGAGTTAACCCTTTACCGAGCGGTTGATAAACGTTTTCGATGGAACGGCGTTGTGGATGTGACTACGTGTAAACACTTGCCCGGGAGAAGGCAAACGTTACATTTGTAGCCTATATAAAGGACAATGGCTGGTACTATATAACGCCTGCCCCATTTGGATTAACTTTTTTTTAATTTAGCGAAAATGCAGTCACAATCTTTCAATATTCTCGGTCTCAGTCAGCTGATTTGCTGATTACATCGTCATTAATTCGTTATGGGGACTATATGAAGTGAAACGCGCTGTAGCGGACGCATAACGCAGATCGATTTCAGCTCTGATAGTACCGCCATTGCATCGATGTAATACTTGCTCCTGGTGGGTACTTTTTGTTTTTATATTTTTCGTTGGTCATTTCAACACAACTCTCGATGAACTTTACGAATTGAGTTTTAAATTTATTCGTTAAGAAACGTAAGCAAAAAGCTAACGTGAGCGTAAAAGTAACAACTGGCAACTATAATAGGTAGTAAAGAAGCCGTCAGAACTGCATCATTGCTTCGAAACCGTTCATTCTTTGAATTCAATTTCAAACGTACTTCGTTAATGCGGAATTTTTAGTTCCCATAATTTTTTATCTTCATGCTTCTGCAGCTGCACCAGTTTAACGAAGTTATTAGAAATCGTAACACCGCCCCTTCAACGCGTAAGTACTACGGTAATTTTTCGATGCATCTATGGGCAGCCATGTTTGGGCCCACCCACCGCACTGCCCAAGCACTAAGGTCACACACCCAGCGAGGGGTTGCAACAGGGGGTTTTGGCTCCCTGCCACCGCATGGCCCCCTCTATATACCCGGCACCGTACGTAGCTACTGCAGCCATCCCATACACGGCGACCCGGGGCACTGCAGTATGAAGGCGGTTTCACACTACAGTTTTCCCATCTGTGTATAATATAAAGCATTCGAACGTCTTGTGACGTCCTTGCAAATTCAATTGTGTGCCCACTATAGGGTGTCGGATGTTCTAGGGTAAAAGGAGTCGGAAACTGACTGAACCCATGAGTCGGTGAAACTAAAAATTATAACCTACATTGTGAAAAAAACGAGTCGGAGTCGGTCGTTTGCATGATCAGAGGAGTCAGACTTTATCAATCGGACTCCGTTACCCTGGCGTCCACAAGAAGATTCACTAAAATGTTCACTGCATATCAGCTAGTTTAGCAAGGGTCACTGGTAAAGTTTTGAATATTTCTCAACATTTTCAAAGAATTAAACCTCCACACAGAAAAATGGTTGTTTGCCATTAAGCAAGATTAGTTAACTGTAAACTACCTTGTCGTTCGAATTTGTGTCAATGCACACGGTCGTTTAATAAAACTCAGAGCCAGAATTATAGAAAAGATAGCCATTTTACTGCAACAAATTATAAAAATACGAAGGAAAACAAAATAGACGTCAAATAATAAAATTGGTAACGTCAAATTATAAAATCGGTAAACGTTTCGGGTTTCACCCATCATCAGTACCTCTGTAATGAAAATCGAAAATTTTTTTTGTTAGAACGAATAGCTATAAGGCATGATAAAGGATTTCCTAAAAAATTTTTAAAACTCCTATGGACTGACAATAAAAAGAAGATGAGCACTATTTTGGTCATTTAAAATTGGTTTCTGTTTAAAAATATCGAGTGATTCTAGCAATCTTAAGTTTAAGCTATTGCACAAAGAAAGCGTTTTGAAATTCTCTAGGTGCACACGGGAGCCACACGCCTCAGTATGCAGTCGCACAGAAGAAAATGGAGGCTATGTAAGAATATTGCCTAACCGCAACTCACCACTAACCAAAAATTTTTTACCCGAAATTTAAAAAAAGGGTAGTTAGAAAAACCAGACCTGCCCTCCCCTAACCTACCCGAAGTTATTGAATGTTCCGATCCAACTTACCCGAAATTAGTTCGGGTTTTGCGACAGTACGGCCTAAAAAGAGCGAAAACGGACCAAACTTAAATTCTAGGCGAGGGTGAGGTAGGTACCCAGTACGACAGCTTCTTCCGGTGTGCTCAGAAACTCTCTTGAAAAAGCATACGCGAGGTAGATCCCACGTATGATGATGAACTAAGTTCACAAGAGTATTGATAAGTAAGAGAGCTCTGCACGCCATGAGGAAGTCGGTCTTTGTACTGAAAGAATGACTTTACCGTATATTTATTCGACAGGATGATCGTAAAGTCTAAATTAGGAAAGTATAACTTTAAAAGCTGGGTTAGTTCACACCGCAGTTTTTCCGACTGGCTACCAAAAAACGGTATGGCAAAGAAGCTTCTGGTTCTGGATGCAACTACAGCAGTATTTGGCTGGTAATACTGACGTTTGTGATGAACAGCAGATGAACAAGATCGTTGTTATGAACAACAGTGTCTTTTACGATGAATTATTATTGCTTAGTAGCTAAAATATTACTTCGTTAGTGATAAGAAACCGGGTGTTTTTTTTTATCGTAAAGAGCATACTTTTCTGCGTGTCGGCGAGCGCTTTTCTGTAGCTGACCAGGAAGAAATAAACATTCGGACTTTGCATGGCATTCGGAGAACAAACGCCTGCAGGGCGAGCCCGGTTTTATGAGCCAACAATGCATGAGCCTTATGCGACATCAGCAAGTAATGCTAGGGGTACGCGTAGTAGGTACCTACCTAGCCAGTTAGTCTTATAAACTAGAGCACTCTGAGAGCGCATACCTCCGCCAAACAAGGCAACGGCAACGAAAAATTCAAATTGGTTCTGAAACAATTACTTCCTTTGTATCAACACCAAAATAAAATTATTTGTGCCTTTTGACAATAATAAAAGATTGTCTAATTTTTTCGAAAATCCAATCATAATATGTCGAATACCTAATACTACTAACAAACACACAAACAGACCAACCGATATTTACCCAAATTTAATCATTTCCGTGTTTCAATACAATGAATAATTCCTGTAAATTTCACACATAAAAATCCGTTCAAAACTTTGAATTATTCTGCTAACAAGCAAAAATCAAACAATGAGACAATCAAACGAACGATCAAACAAACAGATCGACACAAAAATTTGGTCATTTACCTACTCTTCGCGATATAGGGTAGCTACTTAACAACTTGAGTGAAGTTCATAAAAATCCGTATATAAGTTTTTGAGTTATCTTGGCGACAAACCAACTATAACACACACTCACGGCAAAAAAATAACATCCTTGGAGGAGGTAATAACCAGGCTGTGTTATTCTGCTACAACGGGTCTTGGTTCTGTAGTAACCCTACGGGAAAGACGCCAGGCGTGGGAGCAAAGTTTGGTTCGAAATAGGGCAAGCGTAAACTATTCCTTTCAGAGATCATCAATACAACGAATAGGTACCGCCCTTTCTAAGGATCATTAACCTAACTCATACACAGACTTTTTTAGGGATTAGTAGGTAGCTACCGTAACGCGCGCCGACTACTTGTATTACGTACCTACTGTCCATTTCTAAGGTAAAATAGGGTAACGTAAACTGTCCACTTTGCTGACGATGCTTTCCTTTGTTCTAGCTCATAGCCTAGCTATCTTACACGACTGGCTGTGCCCATGCGCGGCGATTCTGTACGGGAACACCTTCGGGCACGGGTTTCTCAGGTTATCTTGTAATACTATACAGGTCTCTTCCATTTCCTCTCTTAATTTGAACATCAAACTTGTGATGATTTTGGGAGGCTTAAACAAGCCCTAGCTACCTACATAGGTGATAATGATAGGCAACGTTCGCAAGATGCTATTCCTAAGAGAAGCCTACATTTGATACTTGAAGGACTAAATCACTGTGATTTGCACATTTAGTCCGGCAGGTGCTGATGCCCGTGCTTGCGACACGTCTCTTTCCTAGATGCCACTCATTTTTGCGTCGGCGGCTGCCCTATAGCACCACTTTTTGCCCCACAGTGAACTCCACTCACGGTGATGCAAAAGGCAAATGCTATAGATAAGGCGGCCGCCGAAGCACAAGTGGGTGGAATTTAGGAGAGAGATGTGCCGCAAGCACGGGCATCGGCAGCAGTCGCAAAATACCGTATGTAATGCAGGCATAATAAATTAGATGACCACCGTGTTAGCGCCTCATTCTATTACGCATATGCATTTATCACTCGTAAGACTAAACTATAGAGACACCGTCCGTAGGACTCTATACAACTTTGCGTAAGTGCCTGCAAGATATTGTAGTCCCGCACATTCACTAGGCTAGAAGCTTCGGTAGCTCGAGGCAGTAAATATAAATGATACTTGTAAGCTGATTTTCTGCGCGCAAAAAAATGATAGAAGCGAGTAAAAAAGAATGACGGTAATAGCTCCGCTGACAGCGCTTCACTTGGCCTCGAACCGGGCACGCGTCTTGGGCACAAAATAACGTGACAGGAAGACAAGAGACAGCGAGTCCCAGACTTACCCAGAGACAAGAAACACGATGTCAATTATATACACAGAGATATACAAGATATAGAACGGTAGACGGGCTGCAGACCATATAGAAAACCCGCAAGACCGAAATAATGCGTCAGTACGAGATTTTTCAAAACAAAAGGCGTTTCATGAGAGAAAATGGTAAGGGACGTGTAGTACGCCACGAAAACGTGGAATCCAAGCACGGGACACCGGACATAGATGAGAAAAATATTTTAAAAAGTCGAGAAAGAAGAGGAAGTACAGGATATAGATGGTCAGTAGACGTACGAACAGTCTGCGGAACAGAGCAATGTGTAAAATTGGCAGGACGGACCACGCGCAAGACCGTGTAAAATATACAACCTATCTAGCAGGGTAGTAGGTACCTGCATCATCAAACACCTCACTAGGCCTACTCAATATATGATGTAGTCCAAGATATGTGTTTAACTATACGGTAGGTAGGTACCGTACCCAACGGGTGTCTCCATTAAATACATGTAGCTACGTACGCTTTCTATGTTTGAAATGGAGCGTATCTAGGTACAGATGGAGCGCATCTGAAACTCGAATCCTCGCGGAAACCTAAAGACGGCAGCATAGCAAAACTTCTGCAACAGACGTCTAGAAGTTGACTCGGCATTTCACAGCAAAACAACCACCCTCAACAACAGAAGATACGGAGCGGGCAAGCAGCGACAGGCAGCCTTGGACACACAGAGCAGACACGCAACTGTCGCCAATAGAGCAATAACACTCGCTTCGCTATTGCAGGAAGCTACAACGAGTGGCAATGATCAACAAGTATTTAACTCTTCGATGCGTGACTTGACGTGCAGAAATTGTTGATAGCCTATTTCGATATCGAAAAAGCTACTGAAATAGTGCTGAGTACCGTATCACATACTATTGCAGAGTCTCATAAAACATTGTCTGGGATTCATATTTTTTATATGATCTCCTGTTATCCACTGACTCCTTGACGACTCGGAAATTTTTACTACTGCAGGCGGCTTCTGAAGAGGAATCGTGTCCTATGGCTTCTTCAGAAACACTGGCATAGGTACCGTCTATAGGGGCATGGGGCAGTCCACACGTGCGCAGGGATCCGACTCCATATCAAGGACCAAAACGTGAATCAGGAGTGCAGCTAAGTCTGACTTTTGCACGCTTAGAGTCGAGTGTCGAAAGCTGGATAGACAATCGGCAAAAGTGGGTCTTTTGGTTAAGAAACAGAGCGGGTCGGCGTCGGACATATTTGGGGCCCCGAGGAGTGGGAGTGGGCAGTTGGCTGGACCCAGGCGTCTGAGTCTGACTTGATCCAGGAGAATAAAATCGGTCGGGGAAGATCCCTCGAAGTTACATACAGTATTTCCTTACCTGCAAATAACCTTTAACGATCGAGGAAAACTTTGGGTTGTCGTACGAAGAGAGTTGGTTAAAGCGTCCCCTACGTGCGGAACGCAGGGCGTTAGAGACAGGGCTGAGGAGTCGGAAAGTAGAACGTCCAACTCCTGGAACAAGGTGTACGACTCCTACTTTAGGTAGGCACCCAATGACGTTTCCACGTCTTACCACTGTGCACATAACAATAAAAGCAGAATGTCTTTCATCAACAAGGGTAAATGAATTTTATTCAGACTCTGACTCTCGAACATTACCGGGTATCAGACTCCTAGCACATGCGACTCCGACTCCAACCACCCGAAGCCTCCGACTCCAACCACCCGAAGCCTCAGACTCCAACCACCGAAGCCTCCGACTCCGACCACCCGAAGCCTCCGACTCCGACCACCCGAAGCCTCTGACTCCGACCACCCGAAGCCTCCGACTCCAACCACTCGAAGCCTCCGACTCCGACCACCCGAACCTCCGACTCCTTCCGAGGCCCAGAACCCGATTCAGTAATAATGGGTTTAGTCCGCATCCCTAGAGGAAGATCGCCCACGAACTTTTCAGCACCCCCCGGGGCGTGACTGAGAACTGAAGCGCAGCGGGCACCGCTCAGAAAAAAGCTACGAAAATGGAATGGAGAGAAAGCGCACAACAAAGTCATGCAGAGGAACAAAGAAGTCGTCCGCCCACAGAAAAAGGCAGGAAAAAGGTTGGTAAATTGAGAAAGAAATACAGAGAAAGTTCACAAGAAAATAGGAACGATAGGTCGATAAAATAACGGCCACGTGCCTAGGATGATATCTATAATTAGTGTCTGATGTTACCAAGCGATGCTATGTTGGCGACAGTGTGGAGTGTGTCGCCACTACGAAGCCCGCGTCATTGTCTCTGTTCAGAGGCTGACTGCTCGGGCACGTGAGAGTGTTGTGCACACACCAAGGGCTGCCGGTTTCCGCGACAACGAGAGTTTCAACTACCTATGTCCTAGCGATGGATAAGCTAAAAAAAATTATTAGCACTCACGGAATAATGTGTAGTAGGGATTCCAGAACTTGTTGAAGGCACTGACCCTAGGAATTTGCAGGCCTACGAGCCTCACTGAAGCCTTTGGAATTAGAAATGAGCATCTGATTTTCATAAAATTCGTACCAGAAGCAGATACCTACAGCACATAGAGGGCCAGAGCCCAGGCCTCGGTGCCACTCCGGGAATGGGCCTATTGGTCCGACTATCGCCAACTATCTAATATGGAGCTTTTATAATTAGCAGACAGACAGCGCGGGGATCCTCGTGTATCTTTACTCCCTCTGCTGCACCCCATAGACTGGCTCTTTCTGGTGTTCGACTGGGCACCTTACGGGATGCTTTTTCAACCTTTTTTTTTGCACGAATAACCTACAAACAACTACTGGACGGATATACCTACTCAGGTTAGTACATTAACCCACTATAAAAACCGCTACCGGTAGTGCAGGTACAGCTGCACGTGACCACGTGCCTCGCTCACGTGACCACCTTGGAAGTCTTAAAGTCAATTTGATGCGCAGCTGAACTGAGACATCTGCACGCACTGGTTCGTGCCGTAACGACAATTACGAAAAGTTCCCATGGCAGCTTCAATGCGAGCCCCCTCCCCAAGCATCCAAAAAACTAGTTAAATGAGTGCCATCGAAGAGGGCTTTGAATATCAAAAACGCTAACGCTACAATTCAGAACATCGCAAGACTATTCCTTACCCAGGAAGCGAATCTCAGACCACGAGTGTGGTGTGGTCCAGATTTTTTTTTTTTTGCAGTCGCGAATCGAATTCGCACACTCGCACGTCCCAGGATTCGGAGTCTGAAAATGGGCTTTCTCGGTAAAAAAAAAAAAAACCGAGTCTACACGAGCGTGATGTTTCTGGGACCCAGGCGTCGGAGTCGGGCTCGGTCCATCCGACTCACAAACTCAGATCTACAAAGCCACCTTGGATTGCAGGGGTTATCGCAGACTACAGTCATCAGGGCTCCAAATTGTTCGCGTGATCCCAATTGGCGGCAATTAGCAGGGTCCTCAATTGGCCACTGGGCAGGTTCCCAAGACACTGTCAATCGATCGCAGCAAGCAGGGCATT
>LQNS02020120.1:13223490-13239122 GCA_001587735.2 Parhyale hawaiensis | reverse complement strand
AAGTTTGAGCCATAACTGTTGCTATGGTTTCTCTCGCTTGTGTTCATGGTTAGGATTAAGAGCTCAACCTACATTGGCCTGAAGTCCGACCCTCAAATACTTCAACTCGCAGAGTGACGTCATTCGGCTACAGGAGGTCACAGCGAAGTTTCATTTTAGTCCCATTGAGTAACGAGTCCACCCGCTCCACTCTTTGCTTCCTGAGTTCTGTCGCCTCAAGTGACAAGCGTGCTATGACTTCAGGAAATAAGGCGCAGAGAGGCGAAGTATGGAGGACTTACACCTCTACAAACTAACCGTGCCAGCTGCAATATCAGCGGAAAAGGCACTCGGAACAACCCTTATGTGAGCGCGACCCATACATGTTGTGACAAGGAAAGAGCCCGCCAGAAAATATCCCTCCCCTAGTTGCTACACATTCGGCAATTTGACCCAGTTAGTTATAGTTAGGAAATTTAAGCCTCCGTTTCCGAGCAGAGCGATATCACAGAGGAAAGAGCAAGGGACATAACAGTATGCCAAGAGAAACAGGGAACCAATGCACGAAGGTGTTCCCACACAGGATCAAAGCGCATGGGAACAGCAAGTCAGGAAAGAAGAGGAAAAACATAATAGAGCATGAGCAAGTAGGAGTATGAAATTAAGAAACGGGATTTGACCCATCACCACTGTGGTGGGATACTTAAGCGGAAATTGCCTCGCACCTCCAGGTGCCCACCGTGCTCTATATCAACCCCGCGGAGCCCAGGCCAAGCTCCTACAGGCAGACGGCGACCTCATCCTCCCTCCCCTCTTAAAGACAGGCTTCCATTTACAGTCAAATGAACCTCTTTGTGAGCTTTGTAAAGTGCATCGTCGGAAAATGGCGAACCCACGCATATGTGCAGAATTTTGACGAAGATCAGAGCCTAATCCCTTCTACTCCACAGCTGCCACCACATATGTTGATTGATATAGGCAACAACATGAAACAGTGATTTAACTGCCCCAATCCGGGATAATTACATCGGATCATTTTCATGTTCACTGTCTTGTACAGTTCGAATTTTATGTTGAAGATGAAGTCTGGAACAAGGAAACTGACGATAACGAAAATTTTATATTTGACGTAATATCAAGCACTTGTATCATATCTCTGATCACACTGTGTGAACTCAGATCAGTATTTCTATAATAATTAGATTGAACGGCTTACGCCTCCATGTCCACAACAACGGCGACCTAACACAGGGAAAAATAGTGGCATATACAGTAGGTCGACAGTAAAGTGGACACTAAGCACAAAGGTGTTCCCACACAGGATCAACGTGCATGGGAACAGCAAGTCAGGAAAGAAGAGGAAGATCAGAATAAAGCATGAGCAAAGTAGAAGTATGAAAATGGAAGGAAGCAAAGTGGGCACGAAAGATAGACGTCCCGAAGGCCTAACAATGGCTAAGGTAATCTACACGAGCCCCCTGGGTTCGCCGCGCCCCATAACTTAGGATAAGCGAACCTAACTAACACATGGACAAGCTGACAATCCATCGGTCCAAATTTGTAGTTGGGGAAGAAGAGAAGGAAAGATGGTACAGGGGTGGGTGTGATGAATTGGATCCGGGAGTACTCGGTTGAGGCTAAGGCCCTAACGAACACCGTTAGACGCCAAGTCAAAGTCACGCATGACTGCCCAATGATTGTAACTTGTCCACAGTAAGAGCCCGCAAGAACTGGAATCCGAGGAGCTCTTTCTTTTACCATACAAGAATTTTATTAAATTGATTCACAAACCTCACGAGTAAAAAATATCTTTCAAGAATTATCTGTCAGTTAGCACTGCATTTTTCTTTACGACGAAATATCCTTCTACTCATCACAGCTCGTTGGCCACGCGTGCACAAAACCTGGCCAATCTTACGATTTCTTCATTTGTTGATTGATACGAACCAATTTTCTCTCATGTTGGCAACAATCCTTCACTAGGCTATTTAATTATAGTAATTCCCACAAAGAGGTTTTCGGCTTGACGATTGAGGGTCAAGGCAACGACATGTAAAGCTTCAGATGCCGTGCGCTCTAATGCGATGAACATGGCATCCATATGAGGCGCAACACAATCATGTGAAACTGTAGGAAGGAAAGTGGAGACAAAAATAAGGCTTAAAGGACAGCCCTCTTTGGGGCCCATTTTGCTTCTTTCGTTTTTCAAACAAGCTACTGATATTCTCCGCTACTCAACGTTTTTTCATATCTGCTACTCATAGGCCCATGCAGTAGTTATATTATAGGCAATAACAATAATAAAATCATTTATTCCCCCTTTGGATGCTGTGCCCAACATATCGAGGGCGCAGCACCCAAATGCCGATGCCACATGCTGTAGTCAAACCAGCGTAAGCAGTCCTTTAGGGGCGGGGCTGAATTGAACGCAGCAGCGCTAAATCTAATCTCTTGACTAACGCACTTTGAGTATTTGAACATAATATAATTTTATCGATTGAGACAAGTTACACCACTCGCGTAAGTGAGATTTGGCAAAGTTGCTTTGCGTTCTTAGCCACACCCACCGGACTCCTTACGCTGGTTTGAATACATATAGTTAAAAGAACGAATATCGTCACTTTTTCGTCCGAACGTTATGTTGAATACTTGTAAACACAGCTTTGAGAGTACCAAGAAATGGTGTAAAACAGTTCAGTTTACTCCGCAAGTGCCGTTAGTTAACTTTTGGACGTATCAGTATATCTGGAGGGATTTATAACTCAAAATTCTTTGCAAGTGTGTGCTATTTAAATGGGCGCATCAACGCATTCGGACGAAAAGATGACGATACTTTTTTTTTTTTTTGACTGGCGTGTGGCATCGGTAGAAGGTAAAGCTCAAGCCTCCCCCTCCCACGGCCAATGCAAACGGCGTTCCAGAGAGAAAATGCACGGGACATGTAGCATGGGTTCCCATGCACGGGGGTCTGCTCGTTAGATCACAGCGCATGTGCACTGCAAAAGGAGTAGAAGCAGAGCATAACATCAATTGAAGTATGCAAATGGAAAGATGAAAAGTGGACACCAATGCGATACATCCGTAAGATCCAGGTAAAGTTGAGGTAACCTATGGGATTCCTACAGGCGATAGTCCTCACAACATATTTTGGATGCACATAGGACTTAGCTTATCCTATGTCCCCCAAGAGAAACTTGGTGATTAATTTGCCACCTACTTAACGAATTATATGCACTCAATTTGACAGATACTACACCAAAGCCAACTCCTACAGACGTAGGAAGTAGCAATATTTTTTCTTCATGGAATGAAATATTGTGTTAGCCTCCGGGTAGCCTTTCTTGGATCTTTCATGATTTGTTTAAAATTCCTTTGTTTCATTCCGCCGAGACGAAAAGGGCAGAAGAAAAAAAAAATGGATGCGAGCACCCAGTGCTTCCCTGACAATTTTCTCTGCAGTTGCCTTCAGTTCGGTACTTTTCGTTTCTGTGACGTCATTACTCCCCCTCCATCCCTCTGGGAGGTGCTACTCGATTATAAGGCGGCCTGTAGCCGGTGTTCCTCAGATCGTCCGGGTAGGAGTGATGACGCACGATGGTTTGACTGCGTGTGTGGGAAAAGGAGGTCCTCGGCTAACACAATTTTTCATTCCATAAAGAAAAACATTGCTACTTCCTATGTCAGTAGGAGTTATTTTTCCTTTATGTCATTTCAAAATTGTATTAGCCTCCGGGTAGCCTTCGCAACTTCAGACCCTGCCTTCGTCCGAGGTCGGGTATGGGAAGGAGGAGCAGTCAATTGGGAAATGATAGAAAGGACAAAGAAATCCCTTCTATCCCGAGAGGGAAACGTCCCAAAAACAGAGATAAGAGGTTCTAAGGTTGAATATAACACAGACTTGTCTGAAAAAAGCAAAGCAAGGTAGAGACTAATACCTGCTTCTTTCCGCAACAGAGAATGACCTCAGCAGGTGACGCGAATCATCTTGGTGGCTCCCTAGTCTAGAGTGTGCAACAGAGCGTCCATATCCTCGCGTGTCGTGACTTGACTGACGGACGGCTAAGTATGAGGGCCCCTGGTTAATGGCTCTGGTGAGGTCTTCGACAGGAAACTGGAGTAGAAGAACGCAATGGCGCCAAAGTGACGTGAAAGTCGAAGATTTCACATTCTTGTTTCTTCAAAGCGAAAAGAAGCGACGCGACGAGAAGCTGGGCGTCGGTAGGCGAGGAAACCCTCGTTTGCTACTTTTCGCTCCTTTCGGTTCTTTTCGTTTCTGTTCGCTACTTAGGCAAACAGGAGTGAACCGAGGCGCTGGAACAAGTTGGAGAGGAAGAAGGCAGAGGAGTCGAAGTGACGTGAAGGTCTGAGATTCCGTTTTCTTCGAAGCGAAAAGAAGCGACGCGACGAAAAGCTGAGCAGGCGGGTGAGGAAACACCCCGATCGGTACTTGTCGTTTCTGTTCGCTACTTAGTAGGCAAACAGGAGTGCCAGCCTGTCCCAAGTCTGTGACACTGTGGGGCGCGAGGTCGATGCCGTGAAGTGAAGGCCGGAGGATTTTACAATTCTCGGTTCTTCAGAGCAGACGACGGAGAAGTGACATGGAGGCCGAAGATTTCACATACTGTTGTTTCGAAAAGAAGTGATCGCGGGCGGGTGATGAAACATCCCGTTCGGTACTTTTCGTTTCTGCTGGAACAATTTTGGGTGGCTTGAAAGTGGGAACTTCGATTTCTGAAACTTCTTCTAGGAAACGCCGAAAGGCCAAGATATTCAACCCAGTGAATGGGCATACAGATGAGAAGAGGCTAACTTGAGCACAGGAGGAGACGCGTTGCTCTGGAGGAGATGCGCTGCGCTGGAGATGTTGCCTGTGCAGAGATCCAAGACGATCGGAGGAACACCGGCTTCAAGCCGCCTTATATAGAGTAGCACCTCCCAGAGGGTTGGAGGGGGAGTGATTACGTCACAGAACCGAAAAGAAACGAAAAGTACCGAACGGAAGGAAACTGCAGAGAATATTGTGAGGGAAACACTGGGTGCTCACATCCAATTTTTTCTTCTGCCCTTTTCGTTTCGGGAAAATGAAACAAAGGAATGTTAAACAAATCAAGATAGTATCAAGAAAGGCTACCCGGAGGCTAACACAATTTTGAAATAAGGATATAGGAAAAATAATTCTGCAGAGCAGTTACACCAGCATCCAAATCTATACATTAACTGCTTTGTAGTTGAGCTGCAAGGGAATGTTGAAGATTCAGTAAAAAATCGCGTACTGTATACGAGTAATCAACTTTTTTCAAGTGTATGGTATAGAAAAGATATAGAAAAATATAATAAATGTTACATTGGGCTTCCTCAGCCTGTATAGAGTGCTGCAAAAAAAAATAAAAGGACGCAATGCAAAACATATCATAAATACTAGGAACTCGTTGATGAATTACCACGCAAGGGGACAACAATAAGAAAGAAACAAAGAAAAACTGAGACAAGACCACTAGACTGAGCATGAGACTGGGAGGAAGCAGAAAAAAGTTATAATTTTATGTCGAATATTTAACAAGATGAAAAGTAAATAAAGTAAAAAAAAAACTATTTCTTTGGCTTCCGTCCTTTCTTAGCACTTGGTTTCGAATATTTATCTGCAAGGGAATCCAGGAAAGAGTCCATTTGTTGAGCTCTGTTCTGTCCTCTCGCCAAAATAAGAGCCTGAAGATCCGACGGAGCATCTCCCAGTCCGAGCTCTTTCTTAGCTACCTCTGCTTCAGCGGCCTCCTTGCTTGCCTGCAACACAGAAAGTCGTCTAAGCTCTTATCAATGCTTGTGGAGTCGGAGTCAAATATTTTTTGGGTGCCATGAGTTGGAATCAGACCCTAACCAAAAGTCTACCATCACAAAATCTACCATGCGGACTTAAGCTACGTGTACACTGTAGAGCTAAAGCGTGAGAGTGGCGCAATGAGAGCAGTCTAGCATGACTCTCAGCAGTGTACACAGACGGGAGAGCACCCTAGCGAGCGTGACGTCATGGTCTCGCTAGGGTCTCTCCAGTGTAGGCAGTGGCGCAGTGTTCACAGACGGGAGAGCACCCTAGCGAGCGTGACGTCATGGTCTCGCTAGGGTCCCTCCAGGATAGGGAGTGGCGCAGTGTACACAGACGGGAGAGCACCCTAGCGAGCGTGACGTCATGGTCTCGCTAGGGTCCCTCCAGTGTAGGCAGTGGCGCAGTGTACACAGACGGGAGAGCACCCTAGCGAGCGTGACGTCATGGTCTCGCTAGGGTCCCTCCAGTGTAGGCAGTGGTGCAGTGTACACAGACGCGAGAGTGCCCTAGAGAGCGTGACGTCATGGTCTCGCTAGGGTCCCTCCAGTGTAAGCAGCGGCGCAGTGTACACAGACGCGAGAGGACTCGCTTACTCGCTCTACGCTCTATTCACTTCATTAAATAGACTGCCTGCTCCACAGGGACGGCAGCATGGCAGCGGGCTACTATTTTCGCAATAGTGCAGAAAGCAAACGTTAGGGAATGATTAGCTGTCACCTGGAAAGAAATTTAACCATCTGAAGCATTGCATTTTTGTGAAACACTGGATAAAAAATATTTTTATAGAACAAGTCACAATAATTTCATAGAGCACTATGATCCTTTTACATTTACGTACTAAACATATATGAAAACTTTTACTATTATGCCCACTGAAATCCTGTATTTTTGTTCACATATTTATTTAAAATAAGGCATTCTAAGACTTTTCGTCAGAAATGTAATTTTAAAATTCCCGTTGTTTTTCTATAAGGAAAAATAATCTGCGTTATTATGGGCTTGCTAAGGACCCCATAAGAACATAACTGAGCCAAACCTAATCTACATCTAACCTAGCTTAACCTGACCTCAGGCTATCGTAAGTTGAGAAGTTTTAATCCTAACCAAAAATATGAGCGGTGTTACTTTCTTGACGCGAGAGGAACCAAACTGTAGGAACAGTTATCGTTCGAACTTTCTGTACTTGACGACGATCATTTAACGTGTTTTACGTGTAGATGAAGCTCAAGTAGTTGACCAGCCATGAGCGGGAGATTGAATTAAGTCGAAGAAATAAGGTGTGTGAAGAGCAAGGTGAACTGAATATGAAGTGTTGACTGTTAATAAGGCTTCACTTCTAAGAACAAGCTGAATCAGAGCGACATAGTGACCCAGATCTTGCCTCTGGTGCCGTGAAAGTTCCCACCAGCCTCCACTGCAATTTTCTGTTGATAAATGTTTATTGTTCAATTAGTGTATGTTCTCTTCATTTATTTTTGTACTTAAGAGACGAAATTTGCAATTGACGATTTTTCTGGCGAAATTAAATAAAATACTCTCAGGCTGCTCAGCTGTACCGATTGTCGATGTGACGTCACTTTTCGATGCTAGTTTCTCGTGAGTCCTACCCTTTTGACGCGTTTGCTTCCTGCCTCCACCTAACCTAAGTTAGTAAATTGCGGTTCTTATAAGGTCGCTAGCAAGCCTATAGTAACGCCAGTTATTTTGTCTCAGAGAAAAACAATTTGAACTTCCATGTCAAATATCTCGAATACTAAGCATTTTCGACGAAAGCGTCAGGGAAAAAGCCTTAGAAAGGCTTATTTTACCTAAATATGCCAACAAAAATATTGGATTGGAATGGGGGTTAATAGCAGAAAAAAATACCAAAAGCGAAGGGTAAGCGCGGGTCACTCTGAAGGTCAGAATGTTTTTCTTAAATATGTATCTTTTTTTTCGCTTTTTGGAGTCATTTTTTTCAAGCAGAAAATAACAATTTTCTGAAGAGATGCGCAAAGAAAAAAAATTATAGTACGCTGCAGTATACTCATTCAGTAATTCCCACAATAATTACCATGCGCTCCTTCCTCATTTATCCTCTAAATCCATTTCCTTACCCATACACGTCTTTTATTTTCTTCTTTAATTTCCTTAGCAGAGCAATGACGGCAGAAGCAACAACTGTGCGTCTGAATGGCGCCATGTTTATCACAGCCAGTCCCAACTTTGAACCGGCTTCCTTCACAAAGCGCGGGCGAGACTGGCGACTGGCCAGCGTTTGTGTAAGGCGGAGCTTGAAGCCTTGCAGTTTCCAGTGTACACACATGCGAGAGCAACTCTCAACAGCTGTTCTAACCGCCATTCTTGCACGTGTCTAAGAAGAACAAATCTCGCTGCAGTGAACACACCGCGTAGACTGGTGACGCGGCAGTCTAGCATGAGAGTGCTCTCTAGTGTACACGTACCATAAGGAATTAGCTGCCCATTTAGCTCACCATTTGAATACACTCGAAGTACATATATCCAAAGAGAACACATTAAACCATGTTAACTTTTTCCCAGTTACGGCCTGAAACACTGGGTAGCTATAGCATAAAATGGACGTTTCATTCCCAAAGGATTGCTACTGTCAACTTTTGGAGCTCATTTCTCGGCAGCACGGCGAGGAGGACGGCAACTACAGTATTGGCCCAAATGTAAGTCGGCATGCTCAGATCTTTCACTATTTTAATATCAAAGATTAAACACAAGAATGCAACAAATCTTCCATACAAGAATCACGAGCATGAACAGCAACAATCAAAGTGTGCCGATACAATTTCTTTGCCACCATTACTTATAGTAAAAAATTGTTTATCTACTTACCTTCCTCTTACGGCTTGCTTTCTTTTTGTCAGACTCGTGAGTATAGGTCTTGTAGGCCACAACTTTGCCTTCATCAATCCAGGCATCAATTATTTTTCTAAAGCGGGGCTCGTCGTCTACAGTGCACAACAGAACACTTCGAAGGATGTGGTCCATGTCTCCCTTACCATCATGATAAGCTGCTTCCAAGTCAGACAGTTCTTCTTCAGACCCTGCGTAACGACACGACATCTATAGCGACATGAAATGCTTCGTGGGGCGACATCATGATAAAAAAAAATTAAGGAAAATGTTAATATAGCTAAATATGAAGGCAGTTTGACTTTTCTCAATATAAAATTATATTATAGAAATATACCCCCTCAGGGGGCATAGGATGGCCCATAGGCCACGGGATTAGGTTCGCCAATCCTATGTTATGGAGGGCAGCGACCCCAGGGAGACAATGTAGCTTATCTTAGCCAATAGCAAGGCCTTCGGCACGTCTGTCGTTCGTGCACACAGTGCTTCCGTTTGATTTCATACTCTTACTGGTCTTGCTTTCCTCTGTTCTTCCTCTTCTTTCCTGACTTGCTGTTCCCATGCGCGTTCATCCTGTGTGGGAACACCCTCGTGCATGGGTTTCACGTGTCTATCTACACACTATATGTCCCTTTTTTTCTTCTTCTGTTAGATCGCTGTTGTTGTGGAGACGTGGTTCAAACAATTCTATATATTAATAGTTATAAACACACTCAATAGTTATTGCGACGCCCAAATGTTTTGTAATTATATGAATATGATTATCTGCTTGAGCATATCATGCACAAGATCAAATTGCAAATCTGTCGAGTTGCGTGCTGTCTTTCGCTGCCTACCTTAAGGAAACAGGTCTCCACCGCAAGACAGACTAGGACAATCGAACATCAACTCCAGAAAAAACTTTAAATTTACGTAAGATGTGCTGTAATTACTACATAGTCAAAAGAAATAATATCACTACAGTAGCATGAGGCTAGAGTGTTGCTATCAGTCGTGAGATTGGTCTGCTTGCTAGGCAGGGAAGTCCTTGTGGTGCTTGGCTTACTGAGTCAGCATTTGGTGTCTGGATACTATTGTGGAGGTATTGACTCTAACCAGAAATGAGAATTGTCGAGAGGCCGAAGGTTGACGCAAATACGCCTTCTATCTCAAGCGCCAGAGCTCCTGAAAATCTGCGGTCCTGCCCATGAGTTTTCATAGGCCTGTAAATCATTATGGCTTCACCTTGAAAGGGCTTTAGAAATTTTTTATCAGTGACTGTCATTTTCCGAAGAATTTGATCCTAGCAGCCTGCAGGAGCGTTCTCTCTGTCTAACCAGGGGTACCAGGAATGGGTAGAATACTTGCTGCATAGACCGCTAGCAGGGGAGTACTACCAGAATTTCTCACACTTGCAGCAAGGAGTGGTGCAGTAGAACATGCTTTTCATTCCCTCATTCCCTCCACTCTTCGGTCCCTGACATCCGCTTCCTCAAGGCAAGGCCAAACTACTGAATCACGGTGGTAATGTGGACCAGACCTCAGTTTCGGATACAGCTGCACCGTCCGGTTTGGGCAGGTGGTCTGGCAGATATCCCGTTGGTGACATCTTGCTATTAGCCAAAATTGGTCCGGAGTGAGTTTGGCAGAGTCTGAGGGGATTGTGCTTACACTCTACCCTGGGAGGCTATACAACAACAATGTATGCTTGACTGTAGCCATGCACTCATTTTGGGCTGGTGGCCTATACCTGGAGCACGAACCAGTGTGTGTGTGTGGGTTTTCCAGGCAGGGTGTGCGGTCAAGTTGACCTTACCCTTTCAATAAAATTTATACCAATTTTATTAAATAAAAAATACAGTCAACATAGATCATGAGTTACAGACAGCTATACAGAAAGGCAGTAGTGCGGAACTGGCAGGGCTGGGATCTTGTTAATCATTTGCGAGAGTTGCATTAGCTAGTATCTAAGAGAACAGGACTGCAGAATTATAGTTGTTATTGGTAGGGGGTCGGAGTCGGGCACTGGCTGGACCCAAGAGTTAGGGTCGGAGTCGGGCACTGGCTGAACCCAGGAGTCAGGGTCGGACTTGGACCATGCAAGTCCTTTTTTGAACACAGTCAAATAGCTATGTGTACATCTACAAGCATTTGCTATGTTGCTGGAAGGCAAGACGGTCATGCTCGATAATATAATAAGAGCTGGCACCTCGCCTTTGCATACTTTGTGCAGAAGTATTGAAGAAAAGAGATAGGTAATGTACGGTACATCAGGTCATGCTCAAGTTTCAACAGTAAAAGGCAAGTGAGATGACATCAATTTCTTCTGAGGGCCCAGAAAATGTTATATGTGTAAAATCAGGATAATTAAATTTGTACACTTTACTTACAATGCTTATATGGTCAAGAGGAAGCCACTTTTGTCTGCATTTTACACTAAGGGCTAAAGGCTAATATGAACAATTGATCTCAATCACTGGACATAGCTACCTACACTACTATTTATCATTGTAAACTAGCTATAATGCATCATACAGGCCTATGCATCGAAAAACACATGAAAAAAAGTAGCTACCTAAACTATGACACTCACCAACATATTTCTTTTCAAAGTTCTTGATATCCTCCGTGGTAACTTTGCTGAACAGAGTTCTCCAATACTGCTGCCAGTCCTTGTTGTCATTGGGTGAATTTTCTTCATCAATTTCGCCTGCAAAAAATTCATGTCAATATTTGCTGTTTTGCAAATAGCTACATGTTGACATTGGGCTTTTTCTTATTGATTTCAGAAGCAACAAATATCTTCATTTTTACGTAGCTAATATTTCTCCACTGACTAGGCCTACAACAACAAAACACAGAGATTGATACTAGCTATTACTAGGTCAAGTGTTTCTTCATTTCACCCAAATAAAATATACCGTATAAATAGATTAAACATTCACAAATGCATTGCGACACTGACTAAACAAACTAACTGAGGAACTCCAAGTGTATCTGTAGGTGCTGAGTGTGCAGTATTTAAACTTAACACAATTTACATTTCCAGCACTATCCATACCTACCTAATGTCTCCATAAAGTATCACTTGAATTGCTTGCTGCACTTCATATTTGCCAGGCATTATCTAGATGGATATTACTTTCGTTCAATTTGTTTTTTGGGAGTAGGTAACCCAATCAATAAAAAGTTGGAGTGATAAATGCATTGCTCAAATCACAATTATTTTAAATAGACAGAAATTAAGCCTTGGGAGTTCAACTAATACAGACGCTTCAGTACTGAACCCATGTTTATTTTAAGTTGGTGGTTTGACTAATAGATCCAACATGAAATGGAGCAGATACAGTAGCCTAGCTACTGGCCACACTTCAGCGACACACAAAAGTTGGTGTTACACTAGACTCAGTAGGTAGGTAACTATTGAATTACCTGTTTCATCATAAGCAGCCCTTAGGTCAGCATCTGAGAGAAGTTGGTACACTCTGCCCAGGGTTTGAAACTTGCGAGTGGCTTCAGCTTTCTCCTTTGCATTGACACGATCAGGATGCACCTCCAGCGACACCTTGTGGTATGCTTTACGAACTGCTCATAAGAAAGACATCATGAACAGCCCACAGATGTAGGGTGTGTAAGATGAATTCCTTACACTAATAGATCCAATGGCTAGGTATTTTGTAAGTAGTTTGAACAGAAAGCAATAGGAAAAAAAGGGAAAAAAATTAATATGTATAGTAAATAGAATAGCAGTAACTGTAGTTTTTCATCAAGAAATGATCAAACCGTAAGACTTTGTACCGGCCAGTTCACATGACAGTTTCTTGCCTTACACTGGAACAGCAAAACATCTGAATGTCTCATTGTGTCCTTGTAAACTCAACAGTGAGTAGCTACGTCAAAAGATTTCCTAAAATGTTAGCTTTCAAGTGAGCTGGCTCAATGCAACCAATGAAATTTCAGATATCTACATTTTGGAAGGCATAACATAGAAAGCTGGGAGGGCACAAATATACTGTCCTGAACATCCAGGTGAAGCACAGGTAACCTGTAGCTTCTATCAGGGTGAGATTTCACATAACAGACATGAGCCTAACTAATCTTAGAGCCTATTTCATTATTTCTCAGGCATGCTTGGTGACTAAATTTGTAAAACAATTGATGAATCAAAATAAAAACATTCAATTCGACTGAGTGCTTAATAATTGATTTGGCTGAGATACCTACGGTATGTCTGCAAATGTGGAGCACATCACTCAGAAAGCTGGATATTTTCTTCACTTTTAATGAGACAGCAACACATTCAGATGGTGCAAAAACTGAAATAGGAACTGGTCTTTAACTTGACTGCATCCGGAAACACAAATAAGTGAATTATATGACAATGAATGCATTACAAAGTTCGTGGTAGAAGTAGCTATAGTCTGTGGAATGAATAGGACAGCAGCACTACACATGTACAGCCGAAAAGTTGAAACATTTCACTAGGGTACATCTACAAAATAAGGAAATAGTTAGTCTATTACTCAACTACATTAAATTCAAAACAGTTAATTCAAATCCTACAACAGTACCTACCTACCACATTTACAATAGCTACACAATAAAGACACATACACTAAAAGACAGCTGCAAGTAACACAGGGTCAGGAAGAGCATGATATAGAAGAGAAGAGGCCCTAGGCTATTCCAATAGCTATTGGTGCTCTTCACAACAGTTATTCTCACGAAGCATGAAATTAGAAGAGTGATAAACAAGTTGAACATAATTCAAGAGAATTACGGGTGTTTAAAATTTGTTAGTTGTCAATGCCTCCAATATAATGCATTACCTATTGTGAGTAGGTACTTTTCAGATGGGTACTCTAAATCTGAATCCCTGGTAAATCTTTTGGATAAACACTATTAAACACACAAGCTGAACTAGGCCCAGCTCATTACATTGGAGTATATTAATTTTTAAGAGGATAATTTATCAGTTCAGTCAGTGTTTTGTATTTCAATCTGTGCTGTCATGGAATTCAATGCCAGAATCTGTTTTCAGTCATGTAAATCTGAAAACATTCAAGTCAACTTGAATGGGTTTTGAGTGGTTCTTTTCACAGAACTATTTGCATCCAGGGATTAGGCCTACTTAATGTTTCATTTGGGTTTTCAACTATCTCCTTGCACATGGGCATCTGCTGTACTTTTAATAACAACAATGCTAAACATTAACATTCTTTGGAGGCTTCTATAATGGAGGTCCACTGAATTAGCCTACAGGTAGCTATATCTAGCAGTGAACATGGAATACTTACGTTCTTTTGAAGTAGCTTCTTTACTTGCTCCAAGTACACTGTACAAATCTGATGAGCCAAATTGTTCTTGGCAGGTGTCCAAAAGTCCAGGCATTGTGTGTATAGTGAGGCTTGACAGTCACTGATAAGCTGTTATTGCAAGAACTAGCTATCTCTGTAGAGAACCTGCTCAAATTTTAAATTGCTCCAAATCAAACTAGCTATAGAGCATGAATTTTTTACATAATATATATGCTTGCAGCCCTCTGTGAGCATTTTACAAAGTATGAAACATTCTAAAACTCTAAAAAGCATCATTATGTAGACAACATTTACCTATTCCCTATATAGGCTGGAGTGGGGCAGAAATGGCAACAATTTTGGCTTCTGAGTCATGCACAGAATTATAATAATAATAATAAGCTTTTATTAAGAACACAATGGGTTCACAAAATATGCTTACAAGCTTACAAGTACAAACAAAGGAGCCAAAATTCAACCTAGTAATTAGGCCCAGTCACAAATATTGGTGGCCACGTACAATGAGAATAAATAGATACACTCAGCCTACACCTGCAGACACGAATGGCATTGAGCAGCTCAATTNCAGTATGATTGAGACACAGCGTTTCATTTTAGCTGGCCTGGCCAAGGGGCTTGTAACAATAATAATACAAGTTGCACGCAGAGCTCAGACCCCAGTATACCAACAGGCTCACAAATAGTCCTACCATACCTCAAGCAATCAAAAGGAAATAGTACAGTAGGAAGACAGAGATATATCAGTACCTGATGTGCCCACCTAACATGCAGGCCACAAACATCAACTGTACGTACGTCTACACATTCTTTCCCATATGCTCTTGCAGACATTCCACAGGTGCACTTTCCTAGCCCACCTTCCACTATCCATACGTTCCAGTCGTACTTTATATTTCAGTATACCCTTCATCATGCATTCCTTAAATGTGCTCCATCCCATATCCTCTCTGAGTGCCTCTGTTGCTGTCCACCTTGGTGCACTGAGAGCTGCCCTAGCAACCTTTGTTTGTATCACTTCTAGTTAGCTTGCTGATTTCACTCTCATTCCATGGCACAATATCCATACCATACATCACACTTGGTACAGCCACCACTTTCCAGATCTCTCTCAGAATTTCATACTTGCAAGCCCTTAAGCAGGCTGCACTACACAGTCGCCCCAACCATTCATTTGCCTTGCTTACTTTGTGCAACCTTGACCTCCCAGTCACCAATTTTAGTTGCTGAGCAGCATGTGGCGACATTTTCCTCAGAGGGGTGCTCCAACTCTAGAACTAATAAGTTCTACCTTTTGTTGGTTCTAATGTCTTTCATTGGAATCTCCTACAATGAGCTCTTCTCTATAGCAGTGGCAAGCACTGTGGAATTTCACACTGATTTTAACTGCGCCCACAGAATAAGAAAAATTCAAGCCGGTAATAAAAAAATCTTAACAACTATGAAGTAGCTATAAACCGCTCACAAGGCATGTCCTACCCTTTCGCTAACTGTGCTCATACTGAGTTCTTGACACTATCATTTGATTGAACTATCTGCCTGCAAAGGCAAAAGTACAGTTGGTAGCATAGTTACACAATTTTAAAATGTGCACATCCATTTCTTACCTTAAAACGTATATCTTGCTCCATTGTAGCTACTATTACATTAAAAGAAGGAACTGATGTAACGAT
>LQNS02020120.1:13146048-13166451 GCA_001587735.2 Parhyale hawaiensis | reverse complement strand
ACACGAATGAATAAATATTGTAAATACAGCTATTGAAAGCCAGAGTATATTGCTTTAGAGAAGCTTTGTATTCATAACTGAGGGTAATACTCTTAACGATACACTGACCATTCTCCACGATATCTGACAGGCAACTGGCTGCCAAATGCTTCCGGCTGCTATACGATGCTTACCTACTGACTTATGCCGAGGTTACACTATAGAATTGTGCCGCCAACTAATGAACGGACGTTCAGCTGGCATGTCATCCCGATACGCAGTGGAAGTTGCCAGCACAGATATGTGCGATAGCATCAACGTTGTATGAGCTGAATGTTCGATCATAGGTTGAGCGTGCGCTTGCATGGTGTGGGGCAGCATTATTGACACTACGTCCTCGCAATTATCTAAATCTGATGCACTACTCAACATAGCTACAAAGCAAATGACTGAACGGGGGAATTGGAACGCGCTTACATAATGATTGCTGCGTAGATTTAGAAACCCTATCGATGATACTCAAAGTGTGTGGATATTGTGATAACTAATCGATCATACAATCGCAGTGTGAGGAAATCTTCATAATTTTAACAATAATGATACTCGAAGTGTGTATATATTTGACAAGGAAGTTATCGATACTGATACTCGAAGTTCGAAGTGAGTAGATATTTTATAACTTACCGGTAATGATTATTGCTGTCAATATTCAATTATGGTAGCTAACATTTTTCCAAGTTCATAGAACGAGTCCTCGTTTCGGAAAACGAATAATAGTCAAGTTTCATTCACCCTTTCTCTTCGGTTGCAACACACTGAACACACTTTAAAAACGTGCTATGTATACTGAACAGATGAACTTCGTACAGGTGCCGACACACACTGTAGATAGGTAAAAATGTAATTCAAACAATGTCCTGAAGTCACCCCGAGTAACCGGCAAGAGCCTTGAAAATTAGAGATTTTTCCACTGTTTAGGACTCGTGTCATAGCAATTTTTTGGGTAAACTCAGTAATGAAGGCAATTTCCGAAACAAGTGTTTAACAGATTTGAAAGATATTTTAGGTATAATTTAATTGTAATGATTTTTTTTTCGTTTCGCCAGCTGAGCGCCAACAATGATATAACATTATTAAAGTAACTTATTAAGTTATTAAAATCATCGGTATCAGAGTCGGGTCTTCAATTTAAGTTTACTGACTCGCGATCATAGAATGACAGACTAAAGGCGTATTTTTGTAACCACATTCCTAATCAGAATCACCGCGATCATGATCATCGTCATCACTGAAAAGCACGAGAACGGTCAATGATTTTGTAAACAAACCCGAGACGTCACCAAAAAATAAATGTCTGTCATATTTTCACGGAATATGGTGGGTTATGGATTGCTCAACAATTCTTTTATCTTTTCTGAAGTCAATGCATAAACGACCTAGCAGTATTTCACACATTTTGAACATTGCGCAGGCATAAAACTTACGAAACTAAATTCTGGAAGTCAATATTACAAACAATAACAATATTCAATTTTTTTTTAAAATATCAGAAAACATCACAAACTTGCATTTCAAATTTTGGTTGTCTAACGGCTGCAACCACTCTTTGCTCACGCATGATTAGCCCGCTAGGGAAATCACGTTGCGATCAACTTTCACCACTGATCACGGTTGATTGCTATCAGAATCACGCAAGAAGTGGTCACAAAAAACGCACAGATCACGCCAAATCATCCGCAGGTGGTCAAAAAAAGACGCCTTTAGATGAAAAATAGTCCCTTTCGTTATCGCAGTCAGTCGCAGAGGAATGATTGGCTACCTACCACTGATAATGAGCTCCTATCCTAACAAAATTCAGGGTCTCACACAAATAAAAATTGTAAATCATTTGCTGGGACAGCCAAAAATGTTTTTATTGGTAGGGAAGAGAGCCCCCCCCCCGTACCACACCAGTGATGGGTCGCCAGAGTCTTGGACAACAATTAACATTTTAATTATTATCGAGGGGATTTCACAACCCAAATTGGATCAGTTGAGCGATGTTCAGCTCCACACTCTGGCGCTGGGTCACATCCCGCGACCTAAGGCTCAGAGCACTTTGTGAATGACGTGCGCTGTTCCAAGCAGATCGCTCTTCTGGAGGGTTCCTGGATGGAGAAGGACGCACTTCAGCTACCGCAGGGCAGTCTTGAGATTCTTGGACATTGCCCCCAGAGCTCCGATGACCACTGGAACGACGTCCACCTTCATCTGCCAGTCTCTGGAGATCGATGGCAAGGTCACGGTACTCTTCCTTCTTCTCCGTTTCGTTGTCCACGATTCATTATTATTATTATATATTATTATAAATAAATTTAAAAACAAATTGCGCTCAGCAAGTAAGGCTCTATTGTACAGGTACAGATAACGAATATTAGAAATGAATGAAGAAAATGAGCAACTTGGACGCGAAGACCTCGGCTTTCACTCCACAATCTCCTCGTTCTCCAGCAGCGAGTCCGTTTCTTCACCCTGTCGAGCAGGCACCACAACCTCCCGCCTGCACATGGTCGACAGTGAAATTATTATCATTATATTGGTATTGACCCGCTATTTCCGAATCTAAGACGATCAAAAGCGACCTAAGTTGTTTTGATTTATTCAGCTTAAAGCCGGAACCACAACGTTGTGCTCAGGCGGCAAGAGATGAAAGATGAAAAGAGAAGAAGACAGAAGAAAGAAGCGCCCGAGCGGACGCCCCCCCCCCTGTGGCCCTTCGCACGGGCGAGGGTAAGAGCTATATGGGCGCGTTAGAATGACGGTGAAGCTAAGATTTTGAGACTTGACCTGTCCGGGACTTCAGACAAGAGCATTGGCTTAGCTTCTTTGAATTGTGTTACAAGTGCTAGAGGCAACACGATTCCGATAAGCCGGCAGAAAACTCCATTTTATGGACCGAGATTAAGTTTTCTGGAAGTCACAACGGTGTCGACTGAGGGCCAACGCCTACAACTCGCTTCAACTGGTCGAAGCCAGTGCACCTGGCCGAAATTCCAGACAAGTCAAGCCTTAAAGGTTAGTTTCGTCATCCATTCGAACGCCTGCACCCCAAATTTGGCAGTTCCCTCAATCCGACGCAAAATAGCAGTTTTAGGAGAAAAAAAGAAACGACACAGAGTACGTCAGGAGCGACGTGGAGCCCAGTCACGACGGTGTTACCATTGGAACATAGCCTGTATGGACAGTAAGTTGGAAAAGAAGAGTAAGAGCAGAAAAAACATTATCAGTAGCAGCATGAGAATTAACGGTAGCAAACTGAGCACGGCAAGGAGGAATTGAATGTCGACTGCAAGTACGCTTCTTCTTTTTCATAATAGGACTTATATTATACACTGCACATAACGAAAGCGATACTTGTTTGTCAACCAGTCACTATCTTGATATCAACCCTAGAATAACGTCGTAGGAATTACTACCATTATTAACACAATATGTACCTATAAAACCAACTGCGTGGGCATTTTATACCCATGACTGTGTTTTACGGTTAGGTGCTGTGTACAACGACATAAGAGCGCTTCAACGTCAAGTTTGCGAAATGAAGTTGAAAAAACCCTTACATATTCTGCGGATGAAATAAAATCATTTTAGAGTTGTGGGAGTCCATATATACCTACTAAAAACGAGGACGATAGAACAAAACAACACTAAGAATCTAGCTATCTTGATATCGGGAGCCACTTACTTGCCCAAGTTGAGAGCGTCCCGCACAGTGGAGGGGAGTCTGGTCCCCCTCGTCTCAGGCAGCACAATGGGAGCAGCTGCAGAGGCCAAGCTCAGGATACCAAAGATTAACATAGGCAGGGGCACGTACACATTTCTCTGCATAAATCAAACGCCAAACTTCTGTCAATACAGTTGCTATGTGTAGCTATCTCACTTTGACTAGAAAAAAGTAAAAATGACGGGATTGTTATTATTATCTTCAGGATTTTCCCACCGTATTCGATGCGAGGACGTTATAACAGCGATCTATTCATGAACCAATAATGGCGTTAGTATTCAAGTTATAGTCAAAGTGTTATATATAGAGTTGTAAGATTGAACAGTGTCTTTCGGTGACGTGACAGAGTCGGATGGTTATTATGACTGGATTGAGGTCTTCAGTTATTCAAAGATGGTACAGTAAGTCAATGCTGGAGACGAAGGAATATAGGGGCCTTGGTAGGCCGTTAGATTATCAGAGAAAAAGTCCTTGATATTGTGAGCATGAGCGCCGAAGTCTTGCAGGCGTTGGACGTCGAATTGAGGGCAAGCTACTAGAATGTGCTTGATAGTAAGGGGAACATTACAGTGTCGGTAATCTGGTTGGGAAATAACAGGGTCGAGGCCTCCGCTACCCCCACGAAGGAAGAGAGAAGAGTTTACAAGTGCCGCGAATAGTAGACTTGCTTCGTGCCGTGCTTACGTTGCTATGCGCTTGTTACAATGCTTTCAGTTAGGTACTGCAATTTCGATCCAAATATATTTTGGGTCGTAGAGGGTATCAAACGCCACTCACCCACAATACGGTCAGCATAATGGAATCACCGTTAATTCCCGGTTCATATGCATTCAATTTAGGTAAAGGGCTGAAATCCCTTTTACAAAAAACAGTACAAACAATATTACTCTAAAATTTTAATCGGACCATTCGGGCGTAGATCGTTTCCTCAGAAAAAACTATTGATGCACTCTACCTATATTTTAATAGTCACTGTAACCGAGCCCTTAGCTACTAAACAACCATCTGATAATCAAATGTATACAGTATAATATTACAGTTTCAGTTAGACATTAGAAGTCCCGAATAAGAAATATTATCACCCTAGTTGAACCTTGGTGCTGCCTAGCAGGGAGAGGCAGCTGCAACACACAACCCTAGGAAGACACGGCGTTCTCACTCCAGATCTTGGTGAGCACTTAGCCATACTGCAAAACTACAGTGGTGTGTCGCAATCACGCCAAATCAGGGCTGCACTACCGTCGTTCACGACACCTTTGCGTTCACGTAAGCTTTCTTGCGCGCGCCACCACTAAAATAAACACTACCTAAGCAAACCTAATCTACCCTTAACTAACCTAACCTCCTTACCTAACTTTCTAACCCAACCTAACTTTTCTAACCTTACCTACCGTAACCTAACTTAATCAGTGAGCAGCGCGGTGCGCCAACTTGAACGCCGCTCACACGCACACGATCTGCGTACACAAACACGCACACAAGGTGTCGTGCGAACGACGGTAGCGCATCCGGGCTACCACAACCTGAAAAAAGGTTACCGTAACCCAAAAACGGGTTGGGAGAATGCCATCTAGAGACGATCGAAGTAAGCTCAAAAGTTTTAAAATTCTGTTTAATTTGATATTTTCTCATTCAAGACTCAAAGTAAGATCGGATGTACTTACTCTGGCATAAAGTATTCACTTTTCCTTTATGACATTTCAAAAGTGGTTAGCCTCCGGGTAGGCTTTCTTGGACCTTTCATGAACTGATTACCATTCATTTGTTTCATTTCCCAGAGACGAAGGAAGGCAGAGAGTAGAAGATAAATTGGATGTGAGCACTCAGTGCTTCCCTCGCAATATTCTCTTCTGATCCCGCCCGTTCGCTTTTCGCATCAGCGACGTCATCACTCCCCCCCCCCTCCATCCCTCTGGCAGGTGCTACTCCACATAAGGCGGCATGGAGCTGATGTTACTCAGATCGTCTTGGATCTCTGCACAGGCAATATCTCCTCCAGCGCAACGCGTCTTCTCCTGTGCTCAAGTTAGCCTCTTCTCAGCTGTATGCCCATTCACTGGATCGAATATCTAAGCCTTTTGGCGTTTCCTAGAAGAAAAACCTTGGAGATCGAAGTTTCCCACCTTCAAGCCACCCAAAGTTTGTTCCAGCGCCTAAGATCGCTCCTGTTTGCCTAAGTAGCGAAAAGAAGCGAACAATACCGATCGAGGTTTTTCCTCGCGTTTGTAAGCGAAGTCTAAGGCAGAACCGAAGCGAGGGTGAAAAGCCAGAAGTGAGGCACAGTTTACGCCTCTCTCAAGTCTGTGGCGTTGGAGGGGGGGGGAGGGGGTGAGCAACAAAGATCAAAAATAAATAATTCTCGTTTCTTCTAAGTGACAGAAGGTGGAACTAAGCGAAAGCTTTGTTTGCTATTGTTCGCTTATGAAGCGAACGGAAGTGATCTGAGAAGCTGTGGAATAGCTTCGGGTGAGAAAAGAAGACGGTGAGGTTGGAGACGAAGTAGCGTGAAGGTAGAAGATTTCACATTCTTGTTTCTTCCAAGTGAAAGGAAGCGACGCGACGAGAAGCTGAGCGACGAAAGGTGAGGAAAAACCTCGATCGGTATTGTTCGCTTCTTTTCGCTACTTAGGCAAACAGGAGCGATCTTAGGCGCTGGAACAAACTTTGGGTGGCTTGAAGGTGGGAAACTTCGATCTCTAAGGTTTTTCTTCTAGGAAACGCCAAAAGGCTTAGATATTCGACCCAGTGAATGGGCATACAGCTGAGAAGAGGCTAACTTGAGCACAGGAGGAGACGCGTTGCGCTGGAGGAGATGTTGCCTGTGCAGAGATCCAAGACGATCTGAGGAACATCATCTCCAGGCCGCCTTATGTAGAGTAGAAACTCCCAGAGGAATGGAGGGGGAGTAATGACGTCACACAAGCGAAAAGTGAAAAGAAGCGAACGGACGGGATCAGAAGAGAATATTGCGAGGGAAGCACTGAGTGCTCACGTCCATTTTTTCTTCTACTCTCTACTTTCCTTTCTGGAAAATGAAACGAATGGTAATCACTTCATGAAAGATCCAATAAAGCCTACCGGGAGGCTAACACAATTTTGAAATATCATGAAGGAAAAATATCGCTACTTCCTACGTCAGTAGGAATTATTTGTTTCGCGTTGGAATGAACTTAGTGCTCCTTTTATTCAAAATATATGTTTGTGCTCGGTGAGCTGCATCGTCGTCACCCGTGTCGCAGTCGTCATTTCGGTAACCCCAAAAAATGCTGATTGCGACACACCCTAGTAGTGCTCCTAGTTCCCGAGGATAAACCGACTGCGTCAGATCTCGAAGAGGCTCCGGCTATGTCCTGTAACCTAGGGTCCTAAGACTGAATTTCAATGAGAAAGAGCAATCGGAGATACTCTACAGCTTGTCTCACAATTCGCTGGCAGACCGACAGAAACCATTTTACCACGACGTGGCGTTCAGTAACACTTGTAGTTTCCACAATCATTTCAGCAATGTCCAAAGTAGGCTGAACTTACCAAGTCATCCGAGAATGGTGCAAGCATGCCGCCAATTCTAGCGAAGGTCGAGCATATCCCCAGCACTGTGATCCTGGAGACGAGAGAAGCCAGTAGCAGCAGGTTGTCAATATACCTACACGGAAGTACTAAATAGCAGGTACACATTTTAGCATTACCGAGGCCACCTCGTGTCGTATGCAAAACTTGCTCAAGTACTATGCTACGTATAGAGCTTTGAATGGATAAATTGGGACAACTTTCAGATGTCCATAACTGCACTAAAATCGTATTATTATTCAATTAAAACCTGTGTCAACGCCAGAATGAGTGATAAGTTAGTTATAGTTAGGAAATTTGAGCCTCCGTTTCCGAGCAGAACGATATCACAGAGCAAAGAGCAAGGGACATATGGTATGCCAAGAGAAACGGGAGGCCCATGCACGAAGGGGTTCCCACACAGAAACAACGCGCATGGGAACACCAAGTCGGGAAAGAAGAGAAAGGACAGAATAAAGCATGAGCAAGTAGGAGTATGAAATCGGGAAGGAAGCAAAGTGGGCACGAAACAGAAACGTCCTGAAGGCTTAGCTAATGGCTTAGATAACCTACACGGGCCGCCTGGCCTCATAGCATAGGATGGACGAATCTAAACTAATCTACCCTATGGCCTGTGTCCCATCCACTGCCCCCTGAGGGGGATGAGTGATAAGTTATTGTCGTTCTAGCTAGACCATGAACCCTGTTTTACTCAAGCTGTGAGGTTGCTCTAGAACGGCTCTCTCCAATAGCATTCCTATAGACGTAAACGCTCTTGCAGAGAGACGATACAGCTCGAGTAACAAGGGACTAAAGCAATTGGTTAATCAAAATCTAGTATAAAAAGTAAGAGCCTTCATAAAAGCTGGGTTTAAAATCAGTTCCTAAGAAAATATGAGAGCTTTGAATGAAGTGTTGATGCCCTGGATCAGGACGTATTGCTCTTCCAAGCAAGCCGTGTTCGTCCAGGACCCGGCAATGGATCCAAAGCAGTACCTATGCAAACACTAAAAAAAAAATTTAAGCATAAGATGCGTGGACTTTTAGAAGTTTGTAGGCCAGAGTAGTAAATTATTTCTTGATTCGACAGCTGCCAGAAGACGGACTAACAAGCCCATTCCCAGGGTAGAGCGGGTTTAGGGGCGAGTCTAAATGGAAATCCAAAACCCCATCATAACAGAGAGAGGGTCACAGCAGCTCTCCCTCTCCTCATATCGAGTGAGTATGGCAGTCCACATAACAGTCACATTTACAATAAATATTTCAAGTCACGGCCGTTAATTTCTTCGTTTTTCTTATTTTCCTCATTTCAGTATATAATGAAATAGTAGTAGTATCTGAAAGCTTAAGCCCCCCTAAATAAATACGAAGCTTTTCTAAGAGAGGAGAAGGAAGGGACACATAGTATGTCGATAGAAACGGGACAACCTATGCACGAAGGTGTTCCCACACAGGATCAACGCGCATGGGAACATCAAGCGGGAAAAGAAGAGGAAGAACAGGCGAAAGTAAGATCAGTAGGAGTATAAAAGTGGAAGGAAAGAAAGTGGGCAAGAAAGACAGACGTCCCGAAGGCCTAGCTAATGGCTAAGGTAACTTACACAAACCCCCTGGGGCGCTGTTCCCCATAACATAGGATGGGCAAACCTAAATTAACCTAACCCTACGGCCCATCCTATGCCTCCTGAGGGGAAAAAAATGAAATTAAAGTTGTCCACACGATAGTCAAATGAACAAGTTTCGACAAGCGAATCGGCGTTAGAAATCCTAGAAAATTAAGCAATTTTTGAAGAACTTTGAGGATGAAGCATACCTCGTATTGCTCTAGTAAGTCTAGCTTCCCTGCTCATTTGCACGGAATTTTGTAAACTAACCCTTAAAAGTGTCAAAGGAGCCGCTGCATTTACTTTGGTATTCGCCACCGATAATTACTTTCAGAATATTTTTTCACAGACTCTTAAGTAAAATGAAGTGGAAACTGAATGAGTATCATCACATCTACATATTTATGTCTTGCTAGTGAATTTTCAACCATGGCAACAATGGTGTTCAAAACGAAGTTCCAGGTAACTTAACCATCAGACAATTTCCCCGTATGAACACAGCAGCAAACTTTTGCACATTTGTAAGAATTTCAGAGGTTTTATTATAGTAAAAACCGCCTTTAATCCCAATGTATCTGTTCGACCAGTATATAAATAATATTACCCAATTCATGCGACACTGAGCCAATCAATCTACCAAATCTATCCCTGACGCTAAGTATAATCGACACGTTTACCAAATTTATCAACTCATGTGACACCATAAAGTCCAAACTATTAACTCCATATTTGCACAAAGAAGCACCTGGAGCTCGTAGGGAAGATCTCGGGAGTGTAGAGGTAGACGACCCCAAATGCGCTGGTGATGCCGATCTTGCCGATGAGTGAAGCTACGAGGGCATTGACAGGAGGCAAATCTGCCAAGCAGAATGATTAGTACTATCATTAACTATTTAATGCTCCTAATGTACTCCTTCCTATAGAGCCACCACAGAAAATTAAACATAAACAGCTATATCATCAGTATTTATTTAAGAAAATGTGCGACAACGACCCCAGAGTCGCTGGCTGGCTGGTTGGCATATGTTTCAGTCAAGATACCAGTGCTATGTAGATATCCCCAGCAGAGCCAAATTTCACTGAAATTTAAAATGATTTAGACGATTACTTTTCTCTATAGCAATTACGTCGTTGGCTGAGTGAAATATGAGACACTGATGACGTCACAGCGAACTCGAGGAAGATTTGAGGCGTGCTTACAAGTTGAGCGTCAGTGTCTTCTTTGCCTGCGGAGCTACAGCATACGTTGCGATTGACGAAGAAGAAAGAAGGAACAACTAGCAAGTTGGGCAGAATGAGGCACAGAGAACTGGAAAAGAAGAGGAAGGGACACTTACTACTGACTGCACCAGCACCAATGCAGGACAGCCCGGCTAGCAGGAAGGAGAGGCCAAGAGCAGGACGACGGCCCCAGAAGTACATGATGAGCAGAGCAGCAGCAGCGCCGGGCACCTCCATGAGGGCTATCAGAATAAACTGCACGTACGGCTGGCTGCTGCCGAACTGGGCCACCGATGTAAGGTCCGCTGCGGACAGGGAGAGTCCGTAGTAAACGAAAGTCACCATCACCCACGTAAATATTACGACAACCAGCCTGAGGCACAGCAGCGGAGTGCGGAGTATGACCAGGAGTGACACGTTGGTAGAAGTTTCAGGGTCTGCTTCTTCAGGAGAAGTACTGCTTGCGATGAACACCTCGTCTGTGATATCATCGGCGACGAGCTGCCGTTCATTGTTGACATCCTCCTCGATGGTGAAGATATTTTCAGGTAACGTTTTGCGGTTAACACGAGCGATCTTCTCGAGGACGGCACGAGCTTCCTCACGACGTCCGCGGGAGAGTAGCCACCGTGGTGACTCAGGAATGAACCTACAAGCAATTTATTCCTGTATGACCATAGTACACAAAATCTTGTCACACATGTAAATGATGTAAGACAGGCAATCTTAGCTGATTAGATTAGAAAAAAAGGAAAGAAATTGATGAAAGCAAACCGATAAAAGGAGTTTATTCATCACGAACGTGCTTGACGCGGAAACGACTAGTAATCAACATTGGATAACGCTTCTTACATGCATGACCACCTACCGCAACTCAGCAAAAGTTCCTTGATTCAATATTTTATAATAATGCCTCGCTACATTGTAAAAGGCGCGGCTAACCGCCATTCCGTTCAAGCTCTAATATAATTGATCATGCGAGCAGCAAAGAGACAAATTTCCCAACACAGTTATGGTCCAGGATCTTTAATTCAGTTCATCACCCAATCCCGACGAAAGCACATCTGTCACATCATTCAGCACTAGTTGTCACACTTGTTTTAAAAGCAGGGAAACGGAACCATTTCCCACAATTTACCAATAGAAGAGAACGCCAGACGCAAGTGGGACAGAAATAAGCAGTTGCAACATCCTCCACCTCCTGAAGAAGAGGCCGAATATGCCAAGCAACACCTCACCAAGGGCAAAGATGCACTGTCCGGCCATCGCACACATCTCCCTGTAGCGAGCACCCACAATTTCCAGGGCTGTAGAGCAACAAAAATAACAGTAGTCATTATGCAATAATTTCCCAAAAACCTAGACAGCAGTTGACGAGTTAACTCTTGAGTATATATCTAGCCTAGGTATATCGTTAACAAGAGGGCACAAGTGGGAATTTTCGATAATGATATCAACAATAACACATATCACGAACTTTATCACCAAATCAAGTATTGATCATCGAAATTTGGAAAACTAACAAACGCCCACTGCTGCGAAACATTTTTATCGAAACCAGCATTATAGCGCCATTAGATAGCCAACTACTAATGCAATAAATTCTACACAGTTTTCTGTTACTCTAACAAATAGTGCACACATACTGCATAGTTTATGTCAAAGTAGCTGTAGCTAATATATATTAACACACCGAAACGAAGTGCCGTTGGGATGGAAAAATGAATTTGCAAATCAAAGCTAAAAGAAAAACAAAGCTCCTCAATAAGCGCGCCGATAACATACCCAAAACAAAAGCAGTTTGGAAAACTCCAGCTGAAGTGAAGGCAAAGAAGAACCTCAGAATATCAAAGAGCACTAGGTTGGGTACGAGGGCAGTGCCTATGCCGGTGACGGCCATGAGGACGAGGTTTATAAGTATGGTCCATTTTCGTCCAACCCTGGAAATAGAAATAAATCGTTAGCTTGACTGAAGACGGTGAAAATGCCCAATTCTCGCAGCGACAAGCACAAGGCACAATGTCAGCAGTGATAGGTACTTCAGCAATTTTATCTTTGCATTTTCGCCGAAGATTTCAATTTGAAGGCGAAGTAAAAAAATTTCGAGCTCCAGCGATTTCAGTTACAATAAAGACATTGTTGACAGACGGTCCATAGTATTCGACGCTTTCTCGTGCTATCTGTCAACAAGTAGCTATTTTGGTTCTAGGGTTCTTTAAACTATGTTTTCATCAATACCAACATCTTTAAGTAATCACAAGATGTTTCTTGTAGTTCATCAGTGTTTAAGTCTGCAGAACGCTTAACCAGCAGTAACAGCAAGCTTGGATATTGACTCGCATACACAAAAAACGTGGGATCGCAACTAGAGCCGGCAGGCAAGTTCTGGCGCTTGGCTAGCTAAGCCAGCAACGTCGGCGCCCGAATGCTACTGTGGGGGTACCGACCCTAACCAGAAATGGGGATGGTCTGGGGGTTCACAGGTCGTCGAAGTAACAGCTTCTGTCGATATCGCCATAGCTCTTGACGATCTGTGGTGGGTGTGAGCTGCACAGGGTACATCCCTCGGGCCAGTTGGCCTACTTATAGTATATATCTCCAGCAAGAAGTGCCTCGAACCTAAAGTGGCGGCCTAACAGACTTTACCATAATCAAAATGTCAATGACGAGCATTAGCAAACCTAGTTGCAGATAATCAAGTAGCTAGTGCCAACAATGAATTAGCTAGTAGCTACCATGATCATTACATATCATGAGAAATTTAAGCCTCCGGTTCCAAAACACAGGCAATCTCACAGAGAAATGGAAAAGGCACATATATGTAGCACGTGAATGGTAACTTAGAATCTATGCACGAGAGTGTTCTCAAACACAGGGAATAGCAATTTGGGAAAGAAGAGGATGAACACTGAACAGAGTAAAAATTATCAGTGCATGTATGAGAAGAGAAGGAAGCAAAGCAGCAATGAAGGAAAACTGTCCCAAAAGCATAGCTACGGTTAAGGTAACCAGTAGGATCCCCTTCGGGATGCTGCTCCCCAAAACATAGGATGGGCAAACTTATCTAACCTAAAAAAATTTATGGCCTATGGCCTCTGGGAGGCATATTAAGAAGTAGCTATATGAAATTAGCCGTTAGTAACAATTAATTCTCCACCAAATGCCATAAGTCAATGCTCTTTGTATTAAATGTGTCTTCCAATTTATGTTGAATGTTGATTCAATTAAAGATGCTAATTGTTTAAGTTCACTAATTATGGTCTTGAAATTTAACATCAAATGTAATAAAAGTGAAAATAAGGAATGTAAACATCAATACTAATCTTGCTTCAAGACAAAAAAAAATTGCATGATATGAATTAGCTAGTTATCAGTACAGTCATACCTCGTTACCTACTCGACCGCCTCTATACTCGACCAAATCGGTGCTTGACCAAAAAAAATCGAGTAGAAAATGCATCGGACCTCGAACAGATTTGGCCCTTCTCGGCCAGCGCGTAAGCGTCAGTTGGACACCGACCGCCAGCGAGTGAGACGTACGCAGTTTGTTGGAGCATTTCTTCACAGATTTAAACTTTTTCGTGTTGCTCTGGCCCTTTGTTCGAGCATTTCTTCACAGATTTAAACTTTTTCGTGTTGCTCTAGCCCTTTCCATCCATTCCTGTATGCCATCAACCACTCTCCAAAACGTAAGTAAATTATACAAAATGGTTTATAATGCTTTATTTATCTTTATCATGTACTACTTGTGCACATTTACGTCTTCATTGCTGTTTAGATACACGTTCTCATGTTATTTTAGGTATTTTTCTTAATGGTCAGAACGGATTTAAATACTTTCCATTATTTCTTATGGGAACATTGGTTTCGGTGTTCGAACAAATCGATGCTCGACCACCACCTCAGAACGGATTATGGTCGAGTACCGAGGTACCACTGTACAAGGGAACACTTCCAGCCTGGTTTTGTATTCAGTTGTCTCTTACACTACCGTAGCTAATATTCCCGAAAGCTCTATTTGCCATTTTTACTCACGTTTATGTTCACTTTCAGATACCTAGCTTGACTGAATTATCTTACTATAAAATAAATAGCCGTGTTTTCTCCAATACAATTGAGGTGTTGAGGCCTAATGTCACAATACTGTAAGCACCACTCCTAAGGCAGGTTCTACTTTTAGTCAAATGAACTCCATGAACGGCCTCAGCTCATTCTATTGTGGCTTTCTATACACAGCTGTGTAGGCTCATCTGCAGAAAAACTTGACAAAATTTTAGTTGTCAAATCAGCTGGCTGAGCGAGTGTCACTAGTACAGTACAGGATATCTTTTCAAAGTTGCAGTTAGCTACTCCAACAGTTGTGGACTTTAATGCTAACTGAAGCGACAAAAAATGCACTTAGCCTAGGTGCTGAGAGACTGCATAGGTACATTTGACTACCACATAGAAAACACCTAAATAGAATATAGCTATACTGACAATGCAGAACTATGCTACAAACTTACCAATCGGACACAAAGCCCCACACGCAAGCACCAACAAGGATTCCGGCAAAAAAGATGGTTTGGGAGAGCTCCGCTTGCCATTTGTCCCCACAGATCAATTGGAACTGAAATAATGGCATTATTAATTGCTGTGTATACCAGTAGCTACAAAAATTTGAAATTATGGACCATTAGTCTCGAAGTTAAGAAAATGTGAATTAGCTAGCTACCTAGACTATAGGGCTACTGGAAGAAGAAATGAGATGATGAGAACATGTTTAGAGTTCAAGCTCTGTTTTTCCATAAATTTTAATAAAGAGAATATAAAAAATACCATAGCCTACTTAACAATGAAAACTTGTAATACAACAAACTTAAAATATGAACACCCAATAACAATAGCTGTCATATTATCTGCATTTTATTTTTAAAAAGTTCTATTTCTAGGCTCTATTAACAAAGAATACAATTACGTAAGAGATTATTTTACATGTCCTTACCTCAGTTACAATGGTAGTTTGATAAATGGACTCATCAAACACATAGCCATCAACGCAACTTTCTACAGTTTTCTGTGAAAAGCGTTTCGGAATACATTCTTCATCTGACTGTAACATCGAGTGGTCCATATCTTGCCCAACAGTGAGAAGTGTGTCTGTCTTATTGTAGTGGAGGTATCTCTTACATGAATCATAAACTCCAGCATCATTTTCAGGTATGGTGAAAGGAAGAAATGTTGCATTGTATGCTGGGTCTGATCCTGATTCACATGAGGGGATCAAACATCTGAGAAAAAGGAAACTAGTTGTAAAACAGCTCATACAAATGAACCCTTAACAATACATCATCAACAGTGATTAACTAGGTACCATACACAAAAAAGTGAAAAATATAAAAAAGTAACTTTAACAAAACAAAGATCAGTTACCATAGGCCTATTAAAGATTGCCAGTAAAATGAATAAAAATGATAGCTTCTGATGTTGAATACATGAGGTAGCTACCATAGTAGATGAGGTAGCTATGATGATATCATGTCAACTTAAGACCCAAGTGCAAATTTGAAAGATGAGAGTAGCATGAAAATGAGACCTCATAACCAAGTGAAATAGGTAGGTATCATGTGCAGCAGGCATTTTCTCTTAGCAGTGAATTAGACTAAAAAATTTTTATATTTCAGACTAGCTAATACTTAGCTAACTCTAGTTTATTTTATCATATTTCTTGCATCATAAAACACTAGCTACAAAAAATGGTTAAGATGCACCATAGAATTTGCTATTCAGTTAGCTAGCAACTGGAAAAAGTACAATTGGATCTTCCTTCAAGTGTTAGGATGCAGGGTGAATTTTTTTGGGAGTTTTTAGGGAAAAAAAAGGTGACTAGTGAGTAGTGATGCAGGAAATAGGTAGAAACCAGTGATACCACTACTGTATGGCAGCTACTTTGAGCTGCCAAACTTTTGTTACATAAGTAGCTAGGTTCTCGAGAGCTGAGAACTCACCTGTAGATTGGAGTTGCAGCTACAAACACATAAGAGAAGTTAGCTGCTCCTACTAACATCACTGGGATGCAGAGAAGAGCAAACACCAGTCGCTGATAGCGGCCAAAGCCACCAATTTCATCAAGAGCCTCATCCATGATGATAGAAATATTTTCAATTGGAGTAGATAGCTAATATCTAGCTACCTTTAGAAGTAAAAATTAAAATACCCTAATTAATATAAAAACTATTTTAAGTGATTCACATTAGCTAGTTGAAAATATCACCTGAAACATAGAATATTTTGTATTTACAATCCAACCTCAATCTAACAAATTGAAAGCAGTAGCTACTTGAAAAGATAGGTAGCTACCTAGTTAGCTGCAGCACCAAGTCATGTTTTTATACAATGTTCACCTCTATCATTATCACCATCCTCACACTATTGCTTCTTGATATATCAGCAGGCATAAAAACAGATGGCATGTAGGTCTACCTAAGACTCAGGTAACCAATATGATCCCTCTATTAAAGAGTGTGCCTCCCCATAAGATAGGATGGGCAAACCTAACTAGGTAATCGCCAGGGGGTTGGGTTATTATTATGATTAAAACTTCAGGCTTGGTCCACCACGGACAGGCAACCCAAATGAAGCATTTTGCAACACCAGAAATGCTGGTAAAGAACATCCAACAAAAAGCCAGTAACAGCTGACTTAACCCAGGCATACCTTTAGCTTCGAATAAAAGAAAGTGCTATTCCTGCTCTAGCCTACCCTATTATACCCTAACCTAGCCTAACCAAATCTCACCCTTCCCTAATTTTATATTTTCCCCAGAGGAATGCCAAATTTCAGAGAAATTTTTTGTTTTTGCAAATTAGAGAAAACCAGACCTTGACTTCCTAACCTGACAAGACATTTTGAGAACACGTGTTGGTTAATTACAGTAGCTAGCTACCCAACTTTTTTATCTAAGCAATTTTTGTCCGACACTTCTAACCCAAATTAGCTACCCGACGTTCGGGGGTGAATCTTTTTATCACGACGATCAGAAGTATCTATGGTAGGTCAGGTTGCCTAGCCTTCCACAACCCAACCCTCCAACCCCCAACTTAACCCACATTAGGTCAGTTTACGTGAGTTCAGGTGGTGCTGGGATCGCCAGGTATTTTATCCTATAGGAAAACAAGGGCAACTTCACAGTCAAATACCTCAAAAACTCACAGATCGACGTGCTATGCACGTCGATCTGTGAACTCTAGAATAGATAACTTTGTGACCAGCAGGTTGTGAAACAATGCGCTGACAAGTTTACAACAATACATAATCACATTCACTGCTATAGCATGTTGAGCCCGCGACACAGGAGAATTGAAAAGCGGGGAAGCTTCTAGTTACTCATCCAATTACCTACGTTACCATGGGAACGGCTTTGACTTTCCCAGCACTACATGCAAGGTGGAAAAATTGCTGAAACTCTGAACCCTCCTGTAGTCATTTCACTGCAGCAGGTCCCAATTGCACAGTTTCAAATAGTATCTCTCCTAATTTGAAATGAGTTTCAATTCACAACATCGTAGATTTTGAAGCAATATTCCAATAACTTATATTGTAGTTAGCTACAGCTACAGAAACTTTTATTCAAAGAAAATGAAACGTTTTCATGTTTTTTTTTTCGTATGCGGGTCTGTTCCTTCTATTATTATTACTCCCAGGCTAGGAAACAAGCAGCGCAATGTTATACTAAATGCTTCCTGCTCCCTTTCGAGCCTCAGCTCAACTGCTGTGAGGAGAATTATTATTAAGCCTTCTTGCCAATCTGTTGCCATTGTAACAAAGAGTTTAGAATAGAGCAAGAAGGGAAACTCCACTGGAGGTTTTATCCCTGTTGTTTTAGAGGTGACGCTAGTGTCATTTTACACAAACAAAGGGGTTTAATTTGTTGATTTAATCTCCCACATGTACTGTCGTCCAATGCGTCGTTATAAATACTGTAATTACAAAAAAGAATAAAATAAAATATTGGAAACATATCCGTGCTACAGACTAGATCTACATTGGGGAACAATATCTTTGAGTCTTTGACAATTACGAACCATAAATCTGTATATTTTATACCAAATGAAGCAATATTTCTGATGAATAGGAGCTTAAAACTGGTACTGCTAATGTAACCACAACTAAAACCGGCACGATTGTAAGTTCAGTAGCTTACGTTGACATGATTTTAGCTACTCCGATAGCTGCAGCGTGCAATATAAAGTGTCAATTTCGGATTCAATAGTAAATTAAACAGCAGTATAATTTTTAAAACTAGGCATATCTGATGTCATTGACTTTTACTTCATTGATTCATCTATTTATTGAGCATTAAAAAGTGCTATTTTTCAATATTTTGACGCTTACAGTTAGGCTACGTTGTGCGCCATGCCATACAGAACTTTTTTCATTAAATATATGTAACATTTCAATATTGTAATGTCTCCATGACTATATAGCTATTGAAAAAAATTTTAATATTATACAGATAAAATGATGCAGTATTGCCACTAGAGGGCGCTAGAAATTAGGATACAAAATTTGAACCTACTTTTTGCTCTTGTTGTATTCTAAACTTTTTAGTTGGAAGGATAAGAAGGTAGGTACACAGAGTGATGGCCAAGGAGGTTTAATATAAAATTAGTTAAACCTCGTAGTCACCTTGTGACAGCGGTGGCCAATTTGGCAATTTTGGCCAGTCTTGTAAGTGTTCCCAGTGATCAAATCATGTACATATGGTAATTTCACAACGCCACACATTTGTAAATTGTTCTTGCGCAAATTAATTACGCCACACACTCAAAAATTGCTGACAGCGCACAAAATATTACGCTCAATATGTCCTCCTTCCACATTGCAGAATATGGTAAAGATTTAAAGGTCTTTGGCATCATTTTTTAATGGTTTCCAGGACCTTCTGACGATCTAGGTGATGGATTTGCATTTTTTTGTATCTTTTCTCAACATTTCTGGAGACGGTTTGCCATAAATCAAGCTCTTTATGGCACTAAATGTGCTGACATATTAGCAAAAAAGTCTCAATCTTAGCAATGGATACAACAGACTCTACAGTCTGGGCCAGGTGCATATGGTAGCTATGACGGGTAGTGCCCTATTAGATTGAGATAACGGTCTAAATGTCAAGATTGGAGTGGGAGTAATGGTAAAAATTCATCTTTTTTGTATTTATTGCCAATAAAATCATTATTTTTTATTACCTTCAATGGTTTTATTACCCTTAACCCTTTTTGCCCAACTGTGACGAATTCATCACACTGAAAATTAAAGTATAAAATAGCTCTAAATTACATATGGAGCTACCAGCTACCGCATGTGACGTATTCGGTACATATCCTCTACAAGCCCAGACAAGTGTTGCATCATCTTAGTGCGCGGTGCCTCAGTTACAAAGTAGACACAGCATGGGTATGACATGTTGCAGCCGGCGCTCTTACGATCTGAACTAAAAGTGCCATGGACAAACTACAAGGTAAGAGAAGACTATGTAAAAAATACACAATGAAGATTCCTTATTTATCAATGTAGAATTTATTTTGGATTGTTATATATTTTACAAATCTGATTTATATGTGACTGACGATTTCGATACACCCAGTGCATAAGCTACACCTTTGTATTTCTTCTGAGTGACGATTTTGTCACATCCGTTAGATATATGGCAATGTTTTTCTTATTATCATTACAGTGAACTATACTTTTGAGTTGCTCACATAAATTCATCAATATATTTACACCTCTTATTATATTACAGGGATGTCGGTCACTCCGAGGTCATTCTACGGCAGCAAGAACACCGTGTAGCGGCTGAGCATTTGTGTAGCGGTGGAGCATTCGTGTAGCGGTGGAGCATTCGTGTAGCGGGGGTTCATTCGTGTAGCGGCGGTTCATTCGTGTAGTTTCAGAGCATTCGTGTAGCGGCGGTTCATTCGTGTAGTTTCAGAGCATTCGTGTAGTGGCAGAGTATTCGTGTAGCGTGCGGAGCATTCGTGTAGCGTGTGGAGCATTCGTGTAGCGTGCAGAGCATTCGTGTAGCGTGCAGAGCATACGTGTAGCGTGCAGAGCATTCGTGTAGCGTGCGGAGCATTCGTTTAGCGTGCGGAGCATTCGTGTAGCGTGCGGAGCATACGTGTAGCGTGCGGAGCATTCGTGTAGCGTGCGGAGCATTCGTTTAGCGTGCGGAGCATTCGTGTAGCGTGCGGAGCATTCGTGCAGCGGCGGAGCATTCGTGCAGCGGCGGAGCATTCGTGCAGCGGCGGAGCATTC
>LQNS02020120.1:13129800-13140150 GCA_001587735.2 Parhyale hawaiensis | reverse complement strand
CTAGCGCTTCAGTGGCACACTGCCTATATCGCGCCGAACTATTCCTGTGTTTAACCACAGGCTCGTGCGCCGACTAGGGCGCGTTTTAAATTGTCAATGATATTTGTCTCGGCTTTTCTGCCGGTAAGTCTCAGAGTGGTCAGTGCGCTACTGACAGGAAAAAGGCGCAAGTTGAGCATCTCCAACTCCCGGGCGCGGCTGAACGCTTTCGCTCAGCTACGCCGCACAGGGGAAGGCAACGAAATCAAGAAGGTAGAAGTGTAGCGGGAATAGGTCAGCCACCTCGATCGGCAGCCCCCTCCTGAAACAAAAGGGGAAGTATTGAGAGCCTACCAAACTTTACAAAACTAACCTCATCAGCAAGAACTGCGGCAAGTTGCAACATCCCCTGCGGAAAAGGCGCTGCGGAACTTTGGGGTTGTGAGGCCCAAACATACAAATTGTATAAACAAAGAATGTAATGACTATAGCTATGTATTTAGCTTACAAAGCTAGTGGATATATCGCTGTATAGCGAATATTACCTGTTTACACCATGACCAAGTCAATATATCACAATCTTGGAAAAATACCCAGAATAAGTAGTAGTAGTAGTAGTAGTAGTAAAGATTTACCCAAAATAATAAAAGTGCCAGAGACGGTTTGATAAATTTATTGGCAATGCATTACTACGAAACGTGCTTTGCTTTCAATATATATAACACATAAGAGTACAATGCCTTAGATCTGATCACAGCATAGACCGTATAATAATAAAAACACAGGAGCACTTCCAGCCTGAAGCTAAAACAGCAAAGTGCTATTCTATGATATAACATCTTTACGCCTCATTAGAAATAGCGAAAGTGTTTCGAGACACGACAGGAAAAGAATATGTAGTATGCGCAAAGGAACGTGGAACTAATGCATGAGGGTGCTCCCATACTGGATCAATACACACGGGTTCTGCACGTCATAAAAGCAGACAAAAAGTGATTATGAGTACTGTCACAATGTGGGCACGTTAGATAGACGTCCCGAAGGCCAAATGAGGTTAACCGATTGGCTAGAGAGATGTCCGAAACTCAACTGATAGTTCCTTTCTTGATGAGCATATTGAACTGACGGTTATTTTTGTTAACAGCTTGTTTCGTAAATTCAACACTGCGTTTACAACGGAATACATGAAATGTTCTTCTGACCAGCCTTATACCGTTAAGAGTGCAAAAAATATACAAAAGACTTAAAAGTAACGTATGGACAATATAAATGAAAAATAGAGATTACTTGACTAATGCAAAACCTATAAGCATGCCGCCACTACAGAGTACATGTCATTCAACAAGCGATATTTTCTCACCTCCAGGTCACTTGACACCATTAGGACTTAGCCCAGTTGTTCCTTCTGCCCTTTACCAATTTGACAAACTTCAAGTGGGATTCTTAACTCCAACATAACAACCATTATCAGTATGATTGATGCTATAATCGTTTCAAAATGTATGAGGAAGATTCGATTACTAATGCTTTTCCTACCTTCCAGATTGTCTGTCAAGCCGCCGCACGCTGCATCAGCCGGTCAGCGCCACGCCTGGCTGAGCGGCGGTCCGCCGAGCCAGCGCAGCCTTCAGCCAAGTGGCGCGGCCACCAGTCAGCCGACTGGCGGTTACCTCGGGGGTTCCCCTGGCTCAACTTGCCATGCCCAGTTGCGAAGTCGGCGAGGACTGGTGTTTACCTATTCCGACTTCATGGACACCTAGCCTTGGAGCTTATAAAAAAGAAGCCCTTTACCTATATTTGTGGAGTATAAACTTTAAAATAAAACACTTCGCCCTGCAGGGTATGGGATTTACCTCCAACTTCAGAGTTGGATGTCTTGCTTATACCCTGTCCGAATTGGAAAAAAAAGTAAAATAAAATAAAATAAAAACTTTGCCCGGCACGGTATGGAATCTACCCCCAACTTCAAAGTTGGGAGTCTTGCTCATACCCTGTCAGAGTTAAAAAAAAAAAAAATCTGCCTGCAGGGTATGGGATCTACTCCAACTTCATTGTTGGGCGTCTCGCTCATTACCTGTTCGAGAGTGTCTCTTGACACAGCTGGAAAACTTAAAAAAAAATAATAAACAAATATAATAAAAAAAAAACACATACACTTCGTTCAAATTGTCCTGGACGCACTATCGTCTCTCACGACGATTTGTGTGCGTTTGTGTACGCAGATCGTATGTGCGTTGCGGCGTTCAAGTTGGTGCGCCGCGCTGCTCGCTGTATCGCTGATTAAGTTGGGTTAGGTAACGTTAGGTAACATTAGGTAACGTTAGGTAAGGTTAGATTGGGTTAGGTTGAGTTAAGTTAGGTTAGGTTGGGTTAGGTTAGATTAGGTAAGGAGGTTAGGTTATTTAAGGGTAGGTTAGGTTTACCTAGGTAGGGTTTATTTTAGTGGTGGCGCGCGCAGGAAAGCTAACGTGAACGCAAAATCGTCGTGAGAGACGATAGTGCGTCCTGGACACTAGTTTCACCCTGGCTCTGATGGGAGTTCTGCTCTGTGAGAGGTCCCACGCTAGACTGCACGAGACGAGAGGTGATACCCATTACTCTAACCACCTACACCTCTCTCAGCGGGGTTCCCGCTAAGAAGGTTTGCGATAACAGCCCATTATTTCATGTCGATTGACGGGCAACAGAAGCTTGCTTCAACTGCCAAAGACCACGTTGACTGAATTGTCCTTGGCCGAATGGTCACACCTCATACTACAGCGTGTTCATGCGGCTTCAAACGTACGGAAATCTTACGTCGCCCTAACAGAGCCTCGAACTTATCACGCCCAGCGACGCTGGGCATACCAATCGATTGAAGTAGCCATCTAGGTCAAGAACGTTGACCAATCGTCTGGTAAGCAATTGCTCACACCTGGGTGTCGAGAGCTTATACAAGCCCAAATATACGAGACTCATATCTCCTTTGGCCATTGCACTAAACTTACCGTTACGGCGTCGTCGAGCATGGTGTAAAGTCTGCACTGTCGCCTACAAGCAATTCAGTATCGGAATGGCCATACCTCAGTCCCGAGAGTGATTATGCAAGCTTCAAGGGGAGAAAGTCATCACCTTCAGCGGGGCCCGGAGCTGGTCTCACCCGGCGAAGCCCCTGCCAGTTGCTTTACCAAAACTTGTTTCACCTATGACTACCACGTGGATCGATCGTTTCACTATCTGGGTATTCGCACCCCAGCCTGATGCGTACGTGTGTAAGTAAGGAGAATACGAGAATCATACGGACAATGTCCTGAACTGATTGCTCTGAGATCCATCAAGTCCCTTAGTTGACCTGAACTCGCGTCGGCCATACCTTCGAGGCTGACCATTATTGCAGTACCCGAAAGGCTGCACCCCAACTAATCATGTTAAAGCATCGAACAGGCAAGAGTCTTACAGTGCCTTGATCTTGTTTTCAAGCGCATGACTTGATCTTGTTTCTACATACGACACTGGGGAAGCTGCTCTGAGCTGTGGCTTACGATTTCCCATCGCTAACAGCGATAACCGCTGCTCTTTTAACCTTGCAGGGTCTCAACAATGTGCACCCGAAAGGCTCGCTATGTTTCTTGCTAAGTTCCCTGAACTAGTTTCACCCGGCAACGCCGGACTCTCCTTTCGTTACACCGTTTGTACTTACCTTGGTCGTCCCAACTGCCTTGGGTACGAAACTCAGCTCGATACCTCGCACTCACCTTACGGACTCGACAATAATATCCCTGGGCTCTGACCAGGGTATTCTCTTGACTGAATGGTCCCACCTCTGGTGGGAACGTGCAAACACAAACATCGACGGGATATAGCTCCCTAAGTTGTCCTGAACCTGCCATCCCGCTTCGCGGGAATCACTCTCAGATGGGAGCCCACGCCTCAGAAGGCCAAAACATTTAACGCTGCTCTGGCATTAGTCATTGCGTCATTGTTCAGCAACTCCTCCGTTGAAGGCACTAGGGCTAGCATGACCACACGAGTCAATCCGATCGGTTCAGAGCACGACTCTGGAAGCCCTGTGTTAGTATGGCCACATCGGCTGCGACTGAAACTTCACCCAGCACCTCAGGCAAAATTCGATCTGTCGGTCCCGACAGGGACAATCCGGAAAACATGAATTCTGTGTTCAGGCTCGCCCTAGGCGACGACCCACCGTCTCAGATCGTTTTAGGGAGGGAATCTGCATCGCTAACGCAATAAAGACAGCGTACACCCCTTGTATGGCAAAGACATACCTATCTCTGACATTGACCTGACGTAGTTGGGCCACTAGCCCAACGAAATACTCGAAGCACTCCTTTGCTGCATCACTCTGGTACAGAGGGTCTCAACAGACCTGTGAGCCTAGCAGGCCCTGCGCACTCCGTTGGTCAGCCCCGAGCCTCAATACCTCACTCAATAATTAGGGCAACGCCCAACTTAGCTCTTAGAAGTAGAACCGATCTGGTACGACGGTCCCAAATCCGAACCACGGAGAGCATTGCCTTCCGTAGCATTATCAGCACACACGGGCTCAACTCGAGGAAGAAGGCCCCTTCTGACCTTTCTGAGGAGTGCAAACTCAACCTTCCTCCCGCCTACGAATACTACGCCGCATGCGGCCTTTATGTCAAGCACCGTTCGCATTGTGGACTATGCCCCGGTGGCGCTATCGTCTCTCACGACGGAGATGTGTGCGTGTTTGTGTACGCAGATCATGTGCGCGTGAGCGGCATTCAAGTCGGTGCGCCGCGCTGCTCGCTGTATCGCTGATTAAGTTAGGTTAGGTAAGGTTGGTTAGGTTAGATTGGGTTAGGTAAGGTTAGGTTAGAAGGTTACGTAAGGAGGTTAGGTTTGCCTAGGTAGTGTTTATTTTAGTGGTGACGCGCAGGAAAGCTTACGTGAACGCAAAATCGTCGTGAGAGACGATAGAGCGCCCCGGTGGCGAGACCCACAACTAGCAGAAGTTGACCGAGGGTTACCACTTCCCCGGACTTTGGCTCCTCCGAACCATCATCCGGTTACACATAGCCGGAACATGCGCACCATCTGGTGTGCCAACGTACGATAAGGCAGTCAATGCCATTCCTCACCCATTACTCATCTAGCTCGGCAAGGCGACAAGCCTTCGACCTCCGAGTCCTATATACGCTCTATATTTAGGCCTGATCGACCAAGCACGGGCATCCCCGAGAGCTTTACTCGGGCCTCACGAACCTCCTGTCAGACCCAGACCCCCAAGTCAACCTGTCGGGGGTCACCTGAAGGTAGGAAGTTAAGACCGATTCCTACTTCCTCTTAAATAAGTACCACCGTAACGCACGCACCCTTAAGTTGGACGACTAGTTGTATTTAACAGGCTGGGACTTAAAATAGTTTCTGTCTTTACAATATGATCTCTGGTCGCTTCCACAGCCAATGGTTACCCGTTCGGGCCGTAAACTAATAGCTCCTGACGGTGTCAAGTGACCTGGAGGTGAGACAATAAGCTTGTGACGAGCCAAGGGCGACGGAACACGCCCTTTTTCTCACCATAAGGGAACTTGACACCGTGAAGTCCTCCACCTCCCCGTCGCGACCAGATGGTTGCGTGGGCATGGCGAGCTGGGCCAGGGCAACCCCCGAGGTAACCGCCTGGCGGCCGCGCCACCTGGCTGAAGGCTGCGCTGGCTCGGCGGACCGCCGCTCAGCCAGGCGTGGCGCTGACCGGCTGATGCAGCGTGCGGCGGCTTGCCAGACAATCTGGAAGGTAGGAAAAGCATTAGTAATCGAATCCTCTTCATACATTTTGAAACGATTATAGCACCAATCACACTGATAAAGGTTGTTATGTTTTAGTTAAGAATCCCACTTGTGGAAGTTTGTCAGATTGGTAAAGGGCTCACACCATGTCAGAGGAACTACTGGGGTAAGTCCTAACGGTGTCAAGTTCCCTTATGGTTAGGAAAATGGCGTTTTCCGTCGCCTTGGCTCATCACAAGCATATTTTTTCATAATAAAGGTATAAAATAATATCGCACTGAGAGTCACTAAAGAACGAAATTAAAGCCATATTGTGCAATAAGAGTGCTGGCAAACCCGTAAATCTATACACAGGCAGGCGATACGTGCATATAATGTACAGCAAACAGTGTGATTATTAGTGGTAGTAGTAGTACAGAAGTAAAACCCTATGGTATTATTTTATAACTGAATCAACTTGAGATCCGTCTACATTAGTAAAAGAAATGGTCGGAAGCCGCCGATCTCCGGCCTTCTTTACAGTTGGGGGGGGGTTGCAATGGCCCACCACACACCAATCTTGCAATGAAATTCACAACTTACTATACAATCCCCATCGGACTATTTAGGCAATTATTACACATGCGCTGCCCCCCTTCATAGACAGTGTCTCAATGCATCTAAAGTTCCGATAAAGAATAACGCTGAAGGGAGAAGTTTTCTTCGTTAAAAAATTTGATTTACTTGTACAAAATGGCATGGTTAGAATGTCGAACAAAAGGGTAGTGTCAATTATTAGAGAGAAGCTTACTGCCGGGGCCGGACGTATGCCCCCCAGTTTTTCTCTTTGCAGCTAGTACCTACTTACAATTAGTTCTATTTGAAGTTTAAAGACGTGCCCCCTTTTCCCAAATGTTCCGAGATAATCCAATTCGACTAACTTAATCCTGCCAGTAACTTCAATGCTGTGCATCTATGTCACTTTTTTGATGGATCTACAGCGACAATCCAGGTGCTCGGAAATAAATTTCAGACAAGCAGAGCCAATCGGATTAGGCTCTTGATCGTGCTTGCGCGCATTCAAGATCGTCTCTTGGGCATGGACTCTTCACCCCTCTTTTTTCTCTTTTCTCCTGTCCTCTATATCCTGCTAACATAATGGCAATAGCTCATAGAGTGCCGGGGCGCATGTTCCGGTATCTCTTTGGGAATGGGCCTATTGGTTCGTCTACTGCCGCCTATCTAATCTAATCGATCACACCTCCAGTCTTCCTGCCGCTGACCCTGGTTACATCAATGAGAACAAGAAAGAAGAAGTGACAAGTAACTAGTTAAATAAATGAAGTGGGGTTTCAACGAGCACAGGACAGAAGTGCACGCCAACAGTGCGCCGGGAAAACGAAAGAATACAAAGGAAACAAAGACTGTTGGGGATAGGCGGGAATAATTATAAAAGCAAAATGAGCATGGGAAGAAAGGGGCCCTGAAGGGATAGCCAACGGTAAGGCAGCCTATGGAGACGCTCAAAAACCTAACCAAAAGGTAGAATTAGACACCGTCATCCTACGCCCTATCTTGTCAGAAAATCATAGGTATTTATCCGCTAGGGGACAGCATCGGTTAAGTCGCCAAAACAATACCGATTGGGTACGGCCAAGGCCTCCTAAACTACAGACCTGGATCTATGTGCCAGCAAGTTGGTCCGATCGATAGTCTCTTAACAAAGTATTAGGTGCAGCCTGGTATTCTTGGTACCTACTCGCCATATTTTGGGCATATCTGTCTGGATCGAGAACTGAAACTATCGTAATTTGTAATCTTTAAGTAGTTGAAATAGAGTTTTCTGCCCAGATATGTCCGATATATGCACAGCAGGGCGAATAAGTTGTCCAAGGCGTGTACGTGACCGGACCATTTTCACGACACAGACCCAGGCCTGTACTTTAGGACGCCCATCCAGTGCGCTGAGAAGCCCGAACGCCTCGACTCTTTCCTCCCGTCTGTATAATGTGCAGAAGTCACACAATCATAAGGTATTCCTAAGAAAAGTTTTGTTCGATTTAGGCACCAAAGAGTGAACAAAAGGAACCTGCAGATAACTAACCCCATTTTCAAGATTCCCGAAATATTTCAACAAAAAACAAAGGTTCAAACTACCAAGTTTAAAAATCCATAACAATTCTAGAACAGGCAACTTAATTTTACTTTAACAACTCACGATTCAATCGAGTTCCAATGAAACTAAAACATAAAGATTCAAAATCATGTCAAGTTGCGCGGATTTCACTCTTTTTGTTAGTTTCTGACGAATTTGTCACAACTAAAAAATTTATTAGCTACAAAAAATTTTGTAGCGCCAAAAGGCAGCAAAGTTGTATACTCCGTCAATTTTGAGACACCGGTACTTACCCTTCAATCAGCTACATGTATATTAAAAAGAAGTGTGGAGTTTGATCTAATTTTCATAATTGAAAATCTCTATGTTAGACAATATGCACCTCGATATTGGCTACCACCGATAACGATTCCAAAGATCAGCACAATGTACGTAAGGCGTCATCGACCGACACAACAAGGGTAAATTTAAGCTAAACCCATTAGGCATTAAACGCATATTGACTAGGTAGCTACTATTCAAAAGGCAAAATACTGAATCCAGCTGCGTAAGTTTTCACATGTCTCAAGCGTAACTGCGTTGCGATTCACACCAGTGACACAATCAACGTGAGGCGAAACCAATGCATCTGCCTGAAATTTTGGACATGTTAGAACTGATGAGCTCAGTTTAACTGGCCCTTGCCGTACCAATCAATGACGTCTAATGTAGTAAATACCTTGATGGTAGTCCAAATTCTTAGAAAATATGCCTGATGCTACCCTGGAGTAGTGCATGAACGGGGTTTCCAAATATTTTTATTATATACAGTACCTACTCAATGGCATGTGCCTATAAACATTTGCACGATTTAACTAACAATGGTTACCGCAAATGGTGAGTAGAAAGGGTGGCTGAAAAGTCTTTAGTATATGCTAAGCCTTTGGATAGGAAAGATTCATTATACAACAAACACCTTTTCTGTAATTTGTACAGACAACAAGTCCGGTTCATAAACAAAATATGTACCGTCAGGAACTTTTCATCACTCCGTCGAACGTCTACACAGGAAAATTACGGCAGGAAACTCTCCATACACCGAATTATTTCAGATAACCGACCCCATTGCACCAACTGAACTTCTCTTGGTCAACAGACCGCACGTTCAGTTCATCGACAAGTTTGGAAGTCAACCGCACACGCAGGAGCCGACAACTACGCCGGAAAACGAATGTGGATCTGTTGTGTACGCTGGCCACTGCGTGAACACTTCAGGAGAGGGAAGCCCCTGTTACACGGGCGAACATTGCCCAGTAAAGTGGGAGAACTGCCGGGCGAGTAGCACATGTTACCCACTGCCCCGCAGACATTCGCTGCTGCCAGAGGTTTGCTCACTGCGCAAACTTCGCCTCCTCAGCAGCGATCAATATGAGGCGAACATCTAAGTCGTTGGTCTTTACGCCTTTCACATTGCTGCAAAATTGTTTCAATCTAGTCGCAGTAGCTAAGGCACCTACTGATTTGTTCACTTACAGCTGCCCTACCTACATGACTTTGAGGTTTCTCCGTCTCGGGTAATAAATTTAGCAGCTCAATATTCGGCGGGCATGTTCCCCGAGCTATTGCCCGCAGTTTACCGAGCTTTGCCCGCCTTAATATAGTGGGACGTTTTTGTGTGTATGGAATCGGAATCTCATACTCGCTGGTGCCAAACGTTGGAAATTAGGAAAATGTGTAGTTCAGCCACGTTGACGGTTGTTAAGGAGTCCATGTCGGACACCTGAATGCCAAAAAAGCTGTAACTACAATTTACAGATTCCACAGCTCTGTCTCACTGCATGATTCGGTCCTCTATTAGTTTGCGCGGCGCTATTAAAATTATCTTACAAACTGATTTTTTGCTGAACCGCCGGACATGATCCCAAATAATTCATTTCATTTCTACCAATGAGTCCCGTTTGTCAAGGGCTTATCGGTTGCTTCCAATGTTTCCTTATGATAACTACATGAAGCCAGGTTGTCTTAAGTTGATTGAGAATTTACAATATTTGACTATTTCTGCTAGTAGACTAAATAACAGTAGGCTAAAATCATAAAATTAGGTCAGTCATTTGTCAAGAGCACACGAGCGGGTCAATTCAGGTGATTGCGAAATATCGTATGTCCAGTGGTCCACTAAAACAATTTTTGCACTTTTTAAAATTGAGGGTCATTCATTGCAAGTGAGGCTGCAATGTTACAGGCTCACAGAAATATTATTCTGCAATTTTGAAAATTGCGGGCAATTTTACGTGGCTGTGCAAATTTAACTCGCCACTGCAGTTTTCAGCAATATTTAAAGTCGCAGGAAATGCTACGCAACGGCGCAAAATTAAATGACCAGTGTAGTTTTCTGCAATTTTAACATCACAGGAATTCTACTCGACGGTGCAAAAATAATTCGCCTTGAGCTAACGAAACGTTAGTTGAGGCGAAAGTGCTTTGTTTAGACGCCGGATGGAAGTTCAACTTCCACTAGCCTCTTGCCCCCTGTGGGCGGGTGGCTC
>LQNS02020120.1:13103732-13120482 GCA_001587735.2 Parhyale hawaiensis | reverse complement strand
GAGAGCGCAGGCACCATGTGACCTGCCCCGACGGCTTCACAAGTGGGCATGGGGAGCGGAGCCAGCACACGCCTTGAGGTGACCAGCGGCTGGCTGTCCCCGACGCCACATGGCGGATGGCGTGACCGCACGGCTGACGGCCTCACGGCCGGCGCTGTGCCGGACTGGCTGGAGCCATCCCAACAGTGACCTGGAAAAAACTTTTCAAAAAGGGAGACAAAGATTAAGCATCCTACTACCTATTGAAACGCTTTATAAGACTAATCAAACAGACAAAAACTGTAACGATTTACACATGTGAAGCAGGTATCAAGAGTTAAAGGCAGTATGATTCCCTGGGCTAAGTCCTATACGATGTTAAGTGAGCGAGAGGTGAGAAAATAACTGTATAAAAAATTGTTGAATGTCTCAGTTGCTACTGCAATTTTTACACCATAGCAAGTGGCAATGGTAAACTTTGACCTATCACTCCTAATTATGAGCAGTTTGGGTATGTAAAGATTTATATTTTAAGAATTGGTGAACAGGGTTCATTGACTTCATGCTGAAGTCACGGCCACGACTACGCAGTCGGATTAGCTGAGTTGGCTCTAGTCTACTAGCAGCAACAAAATTTGTTGCATGGGCATCAGGCTTAACGCTCGCCTGCTGTACTTGGCGATCAACTTCCTGGTCGCACGTTTGACTTAGCGATTGAACGCACAACTTCATGATTGGATAGTAAACTGGATTATTATAAAATCACACCACACTGGTGACGTGGAAACAGAGAAACTTCATGTGGTTGGCAACATCCACGCAACCAGCCCAGCGAGTGAAGATCCGAGATCACAGAATAGCTCTGTGTAGCTGCCAATACCAGCACCAGAGAAGACAGAACTATCAAAACCATTCCAAACATCCACACACGATGGAAAAATCAAACGAGAATATTGGGCCGTATGGTATCGTAACGGTTCCAAGGCAAACTCATGAAGAGCACCAGTACGTCGATGATTGGAGACTCAACTGGATGACCAGTCAGTTAACTTGACCATGGGGGACTCAACATCATGATTTGCCACTCAGCTTGGTGAGTGCAAGCACACCCGTGTCCTCTTAAAATACCGTATAGAGCCCACGCACATTACTGGCCCTCTAATTTATAGCATGCATCCTTGTTTCAATAATAATTGGCGGCCATCGCCACACGAGCGAACAGAACGACATGAGTGGCGCTACGAATGGTTTTCTTACCATATTATGCGCGGTTGATTAACGAATCTCGAGTACAAATACAGCGTGCTCATCTCTGAGATATGCGCAACAGCTTTAGTTTACAAGTTTTTACAAGACGACTCAAAAGTTGAAACTTTCAAACTTTTTCTGTTGACTAACGTGTGGTACCTTCTTCATTGATGTGATGGGGATTTGTACCATCTATAAAATTATTCCTCTTGCTGTAGCTATCTTTTTTTTTGTTACCTATGCTATTGAGCATGTAACTATGGCATCGTTGGTATTCTAATGCCGATGCCACACGCTAGTAAAAAAAGAGAATCGTCACCTTTTCGTCCGAATGTCTTGATGTGCCTCTTTATATAGCACTTACTTGCAAAAAATTTTCAGTTATAAATCTTTCCTAATATAATACGTCTGAAAGCGAACTAATAGCACTTGCAGTAGGTATAAGTTGAACTGACGGTAAACAGTTTTCACTATTGCTTTGCAAATCTCAAAGTTGCGTTAACAAGAGTTCAACATAGGCTAACGTTCGGACGAAAAGATGACAATACTCGTTCTTTTGACTAGCCTGTGGCATTGGCATGAATGGAGTTGGGAGTCTTCTAAGCATCCAACTATTCTCACGAGTGCATAGGGCAGTGAGAATTTGCATATAATATTGCGCCCATTCGAAGCAGCTTTCTCAGCTTTTGAATAGCATGTGGGTGCACCTTAAGCAGGCTCTCCATATCAAATTGGTGGTGAAATCTTGCAAACTCATTGATTTTGTAAACTATCGTTTTGCTGTCTCTTGACAGCCCTGGTACTAAAATGAGAACTTTTTAATTTGTTTAACTCTTTCGATTACCCAGCATTCATTTTCTAAGCCAAATACAGTATAGCTTACAGAACCCTATTATTCCTTATCAAACCCAATGATCATGATTGTCATGTCAGGCATGATTGCCGCATGAAAGGACATAGGTACTGGTAATGGCAATAGTTCATAGAAGGCAGGAGCGTGAGTCACGGCTGCTCTCTGAGACTGAGCTAATCGGTCCAGCTATTTAATCTATTCTCAGCTCACAATTTGACGTTGATCCACACATAGACGTGCTATGCGTTTTCTTACTGGTGCGGCGCACGGGGCCGTGCATGGATCCCTAGTCTGGCTGTCCTGGAGGCTGCAGAGGGGAGTTACATCGCGATATGCTATGCACGTCGATCTGTGAACTCTAGAATAGATAACTTTGTGACCAGAAGGTTGTGAAACAATGAGCTGACAAGTTTACAACAACACATAATCACATTCACTGCTATAGCATGTTGAGCCCGCGGCACAGGAGAATTGAAAAGTGGGGATGCTTCTAGTTACTCATCCAATTACCTACGTTACCACGGGAATGGCTTTGACTATCCCAGCACTACATGCAAGGTGGAAAAATTGCTGAAACTCTGAACCCTCCTGTAGTCATTTCACTGCAGCAGGTCCCAATTGCACAGTTTCAAATAGTAGCTATCTCTCCTAATTTGAAATGAGTTTTAATTCACAACATTGTAGATTTTGAAGCAATACTCCAATAACTTATGTTGTAGTTAGCTACAGCTACAGAAACTTTTATTCCACGAAAATGAAACGTTTTCATGCTTTTTTTTTCTTATGCGGGTCTGTTCCTTCCATTATTATTACTCTCAGGCTAGGAAACAAGCAGCGCAATGTTACACTTCATGCTACCTGCTCTCTTTCGAGCCTCAGCTCAACTGCTGTGAGGAGAATTATCATTAAGCCTTCTTGCCAATCTGTTGCCATTGTAACAGAGTTTAGAATAGAGCAAGAAGGGAAACTCCACTGGAGGTTTTATCCCTGTTGTCTTAAAGGTGACGCTAGTGCCGTTTTACACAAACAAAGGGGTTTAATTTGTTGATTTAATCTCCCACATGTAGTGTCGTCCAATGCGTCGTTATAAAAAATTACAAAAACGAATAAAATAAAATATTGGCAACAGTTCCGTGCTACAGACTTGATCTACATTGGGGAACAATATCTTTGAGTCTTTGACAATTACGAACCATAAATCTGTATATTTTACACCAAATGAAGCAATATTTCTGATGAATAGGAGCTTAAAACTGGTACTGCTAATGTAACCACAACTAAAACCGGCGCGATTGTAAGTTCAGTAGCTTACGTTGACATGATTTTAGCTACTCCGATAGCTGCAGCCTGCAATATGAAGTGTCAATTTCTGATTCAATAGTAAATTAAACAGCAGTATAATTTTTAAAACTAGGCATATCTGATGTCATTGACTTTTACTTCATTGATTCATCTATTAATTGAGCATTAAAAACATGATATTTTTCAATATTTTGGTGCTTACATTTACGTTGTGCGCCATGCCATACAGAACTTTTTTCATTAAATATATGTAACATTTCAATACTGTAGTGTCTCCATGACTATATATTGAAAAAAATGTTAATATTATACAGATAAAATGATGCAGTATTGCCACTACAGGGCGCTAGAAATTAGGATACAAAATTTATACATACTTTCTGCTCTTGTTGTATTCTAAACTCTTTAGTTGGAAGGATAAGACGGTACACAGCATGATGGCCTAGGAGGTTTAATATAAAATTAGTTAAACCTCATAGTCACCTTGTGACAGCGGTGGCCAATTTGGCAATTTCGGCCAGTCTTCCAAGCGTTCCCAGTGATCAAATCATGTACATATGGTCATTTCACAATGCCACACACTTGTAAATTGTTCTTGGCGCAAATTAATTACGCCACACACTCAAAAATTGCTGACAGCAAATAAAATATTATGCTTGATATATCCTCCATATCCTGTAGTTAAGGTTTTGAATCTGGCCTACTCCTAACCGAACCTCCCAAACCTTGCCATTTGTCCCCTTGCCAGGTGCCACAGTGCAGAATATGGTAAAGATTTAAAGATCTTTGGCATCATATTTTAATGGTTTCCAGGACCTTCTGAAGATCTAGGTGATGGATTTGCATTTTTTTGTATCTTTTCTCAACATTTCTCAAGACGGTTTGCCATAAATCAAGCTCTTTATGGCACTAAATGTGCTGACATATTAGCAAAAAATTCCCAATCTTAGCAATGGATACAACAGACTCTACAGTCTGGGCCAGATGCACATGGTAGCTATGACGGGTAGCGCCCTATTAGATTGAGATAACGGTCTAAAATGTCAAGATTAGAGAGTGGGAGTAATGGTAAAAATTCATCTTTTCTTTTTTATTTATTGCCAATAAAATCAATAATTTTTATTACCTTCAATGGTTTTATTACCCTTAACCCTTTACGCCCGACTGTGACAAATTCGTCACACTGAAAATTAAAGTATAAAATGGCTCTATATTACATATGGAGCTAACAGCTACCGCATGTGACGTATTCGGTACATATCCTCTAGAAGCCCAGACAAGTGTTGTATCATCTTAGCACGTGGTGCCTCAGTTACAAAGTAGGCCTAGGTACTGAGTGGGTATAACATGTTGCAGCCGACGCTCTTACGATCTGAACTAAAAGTGCCATGGACAAACTACAAGGTAAGAGAAGACTATGTAAAAAATACATGATGAAGATTAATGTCTGTATTCTTTATTTATCAATGTAGAATTTATTTTGGATTGTTATATACTTTAAAAATCTGATTTATAGGTGAGTGACGATTTCAGCACACCCGGTGCATAAGCTACACCTTTGTATTTTTTCTGAGTGACGATTTCATCACATCCGTTAGATATATGGCAATGTTTTCATTATTATCATTATAGTGAACTATACTTTTGGGCTGCTCACATAAATTCACCAATATATTTACACCTGTTATTATATTACAGGGATGTTGTTCGCTCCGAGGTCATTCTACGGCAGCAAGAACACCATGTACTGTGTAACGGCGGTTCGTTCGTGCAGCGTGCGGGGCGCTCAGGCAGCGTGCGGGGCGCTCGGGCAGCGTGCGGGGCGCTCGTGCAGCGTGCCGAGCGTTCATATAGCGTGGGGAACGTTCGTGTAGCGTGCGGAGCGTTCGTGTAGCGTGCGGAGCGTTCGTGTAGCGTGCGGAGCGTGCGTGTAGCGTGCGGAGCGTTCGTGTAGCGTGTGGAGCGTTCGTGTAGCGTGCGGAGCATTCGTCGCGCTTATTTATACCTATTCTGGCAAGGTTTCTTGAAAAACAACTTATTTTGCCTGTGCCTTTGTTCACGGATGTGACGAATTAGTCACCCAATAATATTTTTTTTAAATAAACAGTTGAACCTAATTTTTTGTTTATTATTACCTAATGGCGTGGCACCTATATAGCACAAAAAACATGGCTGATATTTTAAATTACTGCAATAAAATAATTCAGGGCGTAAAGGGTTAAACATACCAGTTGCCTGGCCAGAAACAAATGTTCTTGGAAAAATGACAAAGCCTACTGGCAAGTGCCAGTTGCTATGACGATGACCTTCCGCAAATAAGAGGAATCTTTGACGCCCCAACAAATTACAATTATGAGCTCCAGCTGTGCAAAAATAATTCATTATTGGTATTATATACAAACAGTAAGACCTACTTTTTCCACAAAAAAAAAAAAAATAATAATAAATTACCAATTTTGCTAGTGTGAATGACTTCCGGACTGGCATAAACATATCGGCTCTATCCGTTTCATCGGAAATTTCCTGGGCAGTGGGCACATACAGAGAAACTAAAATGTTATAGAAATTAGGAAATACCACTGGGCTGAAAGACAGAATAATTTGCCTAATATTAAAAAAAATTCTCCACTCCCCACTCAAACTCACTAATTTCAGACCTCTACTAATTACCGTCAACCTCCATCAACTGCGTTAACTACTTACCATCAACTACAATTTACTGCCGTCAACAACAGTACTCAAAAGAAAGCGCTTTATTAGATTCTGAGCCATTTTGGAAGTAAATCTTAGAAACAATAGAACATGAGACAACTGTATAAATGTAGATATACCAAAAAATACACATCTGCTGCACTGTCAAATTTTTTAAAACTGTTTTTCTTCATACGAAGTGCTTTTACGATCGAAATTTTCTAGAATACCTAATTTCACATTATAGCTGATTTAAGATTATTTATAATCTCTGATTATATCAGCATCCCATTGTCCCTGATATCTGTTTGTCACTATTGCTGTATCCTATGGAGTTAATCTCTTACCATGAGAAAGGACGTATGGGAACCTTTGATCTTCGTCTCAGACGATAGTAAAAACACTTCGTATCTGAAGAAAAAAAGTTTTCACAAGTTCTACAGGGCAGAAGTGTTTCCTTTTTCGTACTTCAAGTTCATACCGTTGTCTCCTTTGTATTGTTTCTAAGATTGCAAATGGCTCTGAGAATCTGGTTAAAGCTCTATTTTTTAATACTGTAGTTGACGGAAAGTAGTTGACAGGCAGTTGACGGTAATTAATAGAGGCGCTACTAGACTGCCAGTGACTCGCTGGGTCAGTGTCATTGAAAATCTATCTTAGATATTTCAGTTTCTTCTGCAAGATTCGTGGATTCAAGCAGGTTACGTCAGATTTTTGCAAGTACCAAAATTCAGGGACAATTTTTTTTCTAAAATAATGAGACAGGTGAGCAGTCCAGGTTGCAGTGTTCGCAGTTTTTCCATGTTGATGATACACTAAAATAAGAAATTTGAGCATTGAAATTTTAAAATCTTCGATCTCCTCTCTGTTTATATTCATTCTATAATAGCGAAGATTGCTTCCGCGGAAACAATTAACGACGCAAGCAAGAAACCAAGCACGCAAAAAAAGGTTTCCCAGTGTTTTATAATTCAAATTATCGTAGATATTGATGAAATGAATGCAAATTTATAGGTAACTGCCGTCGGAAACGTGTTTTCAATGTTTTTTAAAACTCTGCATTTTATCAGTATTCTAGCGCAACTCAAATTTTCATATTTCCATTACATAGTGGTTGAAATCTTTTGACTTCCGTAGTTTTTTTGCATTGCATGGAATGTTCACGGTTAGGCTAGACATCAAAAGCTTGGGAATAATGGTTTAAAATGTCGAGGTTCAAGTGGCGAGTTCTAGTAAAAATTTGTGAAAAGCAATACTTCCTCTGTTCTGAAATTTGTGGTTGTGGGACAGCTATTTCAAAACAGAGGGAGCACAAAGATGAGGTAATCGAAATTTTTGGCTGTGAACAGCTTTTTCAAAACAGAGGGAGCACAAAGATGAGGTAATTGAAATTTGTGGCTGTGGAACAACTATATAAGAACAGGGGCAATAGCTACATGTTATTTGACAAATTGTATAGTAGTAGTAGTTTTTACCAGCGCTTCAGTGGCACACCGCCTATATCGCGTCGAACTATGCCTGTGTTTAACCACAGGCTCGTGCGTTGACTAGGGCGCGTTTTAAATTGTCAATGATTTTTGTCTCGGCTTTTCTGCCGGTAAGTCTCAGAGTGGTCAGTGCGCTACTGCCAGGAAAGAGGCGCAAGTTGAGCATCTCCAACCCCCGGGCGCGGCTGAACACTTTCGCTCAGCTACGCCGCACAGGGGAAGGTAACGAAATCAAGAAGGTAGAAGTGTAGCGGGAATAGGTCAGCCACCTCGACCGGCAGCCCCCTCCTTTAAACAGAAGGGGAAGTATTGAGAGCCTACCTAACTTTACAAAACTAACCTCATCAGCAAGAACTGCGGCAAGTTGCAACATCCCCTGCGGAGAAGGTACTGCGGAACTTTGTGGTTGTGAGGCCCAAACATACAAATTGTATAAACAAAGAAGGTAATGACTATATGTATTGGCTTCCAAAGCTAGTGGATATATCGCTGTATAGCGAATTTTACCAGTTTACACCATGACAAAGTCAATATATCACAATTTTGGAAAAATACCCAGAATAATAAAAGTGCCAGAGACGGTTTGATAAATTTATTGGCAATGAATTACAAGTGAAACGTGCTTTGCTTTCAATATATATATAACACATAAGAGTACAATGCCTTAGATCTGATCACAGCATAGACCGTATAATAATAAAAAACACAGGAGCACTTCCAGCCAGAAGCTGAAACAGCAAAGTGCAATTCTATGATATAACATCTTTACGCCTCATTAGAAATAGCGAAAGTGTTTCGAGACACGACAGGAAAAGAACATGTAGTAAGCGCAAAGGAACGTGGAACCAATGCATGAGGGTGCTCCCATACTGGATCAATACACACGGGTTCTGTACGTCATAAAAGCAGACAAAAAGTGATTATGAGTACTGTCACAATGTGGGCACGTTAGATAGACGTCCCGAAGGCCAAATGAGGTTAACCGATTGGGTAGAGAGATGTCCGAAACTCTCAACTGATAGTACCTACTCGATGAGCATATTGAACTGACGGTTATTTTTTTTAACACCTTGTTTCGTAAATTCAACACTGCGTTTACAAGGGATCAATGAAATGTTCTTCTGACCAGCCTTATACCGTAAGAGTGCAAAAAATATACAAAATACTTAAAAGTAACGTATGGACAATATAAATGAAAAATAGAGATTACTTGACTAATGCAAAACCTATAAGCGTGCCGCCACTACAGAGTACATGTCATTCAACAAGCTATATTTTCTCACCTCCAGGTCACTTGACACCGTTAGGACTTAGCCTAGTAGTTCCTGCTGCCCTTTACCAATCTGACAAACTTCCTCAAGTGGGATTCTTAACTCCAACATAACAACCATTATCAGTATGATTGATGCTATAATCGTTTCAAAATGTATGAGGATTCGATTACTAATGCTTTTCCTACCTTCCAGATTGGCTGTCAAGCCGCCGCACGCTGCATCAGCCGGTCAGCGCACCGCCTGGCTGAGCGGCGGTCCGCCGAGCCAGCGCAGCCTTCAGCCAAGTGGTGCGGCCGCCAGGCAGTCGACTGGCGGTTACCTCGGGGGGTTCCCCTGGCCCAACTTGCCATGCCCACTGGTGAAGTCGGCGAGGGCTGGTGTCTACCTATTCCGACTTTATGGACACCTACTCCCGGTAAGCCTTGGAGCTTGTAAAAAAGAAGCCCTTTACCTATATTTGTGGAGTATAAACTTTAAAATAAAAAACTTCGCCCTGCAGGGTTTGGGATTTACCTCCAACTTCAGAGTTGGATGTCTTGCTCATACCCTATCCGAATTGAAAAAAAAAGTAAAATAAAATAAAAAACAAATATAATAAAATATAATAAAAAAGCACATACACTTCGTTCAAATTGTCCTGGACACTAGTTTCACCCTGGCTCTGATGGGAGTTCTGCTCTGTGAGGTGTCTCGCGCCAAACTGCGAGGCACCGGTGGTAATAACCTTTACCATATCTGCACCTCTCTTCAGCGGGGTTCCCGCTACGAAAGTATGCACTATTAGCCCAGTCATGTAACGTCGATTACCTGGCAACAGAGGATTACTCCATCTGCCAACAACGACGTTGACTAAATTGGGCGTGACCGAATGCTCGCACCCCATCCACGAGCGAGCTTTTGCAGCTTAGAGCGTACAAAATCATATCTAAGTCTACCAGTGACCGGAGCTCTCGTCTGAAACTTCTGCGAATCATGTTTCTGTAGTAGATACGGGACTGGTTCCAGCCCGGCTCTACTAGGAGTTCAGCTCAGTGAGAGGTCCTACGCTAGACTGCACGAGACGAAATGTGATACCCATTACTCTAACCACTTACACCTCTCTCAGCGGGGTTCCCGCTATGAAGGTTTGCGATAACAGCCCATTATTTCATGTCGATTGACGGGCAACAGAAGCTTGCTTCAACTGCCAAAGACGACGTTGACTAAATTGTCCTTGACCGAATGGTCACGCCTCATACTACAGCGTGTTTATGCCGCTTCAAACGTACGGAAATCTTACGTAGCCCTAACAGAGCCTCGAACTTATCACGCCCAGCGACGTTGGGCATACCAATCGATTGAAGTAGCCATCTTAGTCAAGGACGTTGACCAATTGTCGGTAAGCAATTGATCACACCTGGGTGTCGAGAGCTTATACAAGCCCAAATATACGAGACTCATATCTCCTTTGGCCATTGCACTAAACATTTACCGTTACGGCGTCGCCGAGCATGGTGTAAAGTCCGAACTGTCGCCTACCAACAATTCAGTATCGGAATGGCCATACCTCAGTCCCGAGAGTGATTACGCAAGCCTCAAGGGGAGAAAGTCATCACCTTCAGCGGGGCCCGGAGCTTGTCTCACCCGGCGAAGCCCCTGCCCGTTGCTTTACCAAAACTTGTTTCACCTATGACTACCACGTGGATCGATCGTTTCTCTATCTGGGTATTCGCGCCACAGCCTGATGCGTACGTGTGTAAGTAAGGAGAATACGAGAATCATACGGACAATGTCCTGAAATGATTGCTCTGAGATCCATCAAGTCCCTTAGTTGACCTGAATTCGCGTCGGCCATACCTTTGAGGCTGACCATTATTGCAGTACCCGACAGGCTGCACCCCAGCTAATCATGTGAAAGCATGGAACAGGCAAGAGTCTGACAGTGCCTTGATCTTGTTTTCAAGCGCATGACTTGATCTTGTTTCTACACACGACATTGGGGAAGCTGCGCTGAGCTGTGGCTTACGATTTCCCATCGCTAACAGCGATAACCGCTGCTCCTTTTACCTCGCAGGGTCTCAACAATGTGCACCCGAAAGGCTCGCTATGTTTCTTGCGGAGTTCCCTGAACTAGTTTCAACCGGTTACGCCAGACTCTCCTTTCGCCACACCGTTTGTACTTACCTTGGTCGTCTTAACTGCCTTGGGTACGAGACTCAGCTCGATACCTCGCACTCACCTTACGGACTCGACAATAATATCCCTAGGCTTTGACCAGGGCATTCTCTTGACCGAATGGTCCCACCTCTGGCGAGAACGTGCAAACACAAACGTCGACGGGACATAGCTCCCTAAGTTGTCCTGAACCTGAAATTCTGCTTCGCGGGATTCACTACCAGATGGGCGCGCACGCCTCAGAAGGCGAAAACATTTAACGCTGCTCTGGCACTACCCATTGCATCATTGCTCAGCAACTCCTCCGCTGAAGGCACTAGAGCTAGTATGAACACCGAGTCAATCTGATCGGTTCAGAGCATGACTCTGGAAGACCTGTGTTAGTAAGACCATATCGGCTGCGACTGAAAATTCACCCAGCACCTCAGGCGAAATTCGATCTGCTGGTCCCGACAGGGACAATCCGGAAAGTTCGAACTCTGTGTTCAGGCTCGAACCAGGCGACATCCCACCGTCTCGGACCGTTTTAGGGCGGGAATCTGCGCCCCTAACGCAATGAGGACAACGTGCACCCCTTGTATCGCAAAAACATACCTATCTCTGACATTGACCCGACGTAGTCGGGCCACCAGCCCGGCAACCAACTCGAAGCACTACTTTGCTGCATCACCCTGGTACCGAGGGTCTCTACAGACCTGTGAGCTTAGCAGGCCGTTGGTCAGCCCCAAGCTTCAGTACCTCACCCAATAATTAGGCCAACACCCCAACTTAGCTCTTAGAACTAGAACCGATCTGGTACGACGGTCCCAAATCCGAACCACTGAGAGCATTACCTTCCGTAGCATTATCAGCACATACGGACTCAACTCGAGGAAGAAGGCCCTTCTTGACCTTTTTGAGGAGTGCAAACTCAACCTTCCCCCCGCCTACGAATACTACGCCACATGCGGCCCTTCCGTCAAGCACCGTTCACATTGCGGGCTACGCCCCGGTGGCGAGACCCACAACTAGCAGAAGTTGACCGAGGATTACCACTTCCCCGGACTTTGGTTCGTCCGAATCATCATCCAGTTACACATAGCCCGGAACATACGCACCATCTGGTGTGTCAACGTGCGGTAAGACAGGCAATGCTATCCCTTACTACTTACTCACCTAGCTTGGCAAGGCGACAAGCCTCCGACCTCCGAGTCCTATATACGCTCTATATTTAGGCCTGATCGACAAAGCACGGGCATCCCCGAGAGCTTCACTCGGCCTCGTGAACCTCCTATCAGACCTAGACCCCCTAGTCAACCTGTCGGGGTCACCTGAGGGTAAGAAGTTCAGACAGATTTCCACTTCCTCTTAAATAAGTAGCTACCACCGTAACGCACGCACCCTTAAATTGGACGGCATGGCGAGCTTAAATAGGGACAGGGCAACCCCCGAGGTAACCGTCAGTCGGCTGACTGGCGGGGTGGCTGCCTAGAGGCCGCGCCACCTGGCTGAAGGCTGCGCTGGCTCGGCGGACCGCCGCTCAGGAAGGCGTGGCGCTGACCGGCTGATACAGCGTGCAGCGGCTTGACAGACGATCTGGAAGGAAAGGAAAAGAAAAGAATTAGTAATCGATTCCTCTTCATACATTTTGAAACGATTATAGCATCAATCATAATTATAAAGGTTATGTTTTAGTTAAGAATCCCACTTGTGGAAGTTTGTCAGTTTGGTAAAGGGCAGAAGGAACTACTGGGCTAAGTCCTAACGGTGTCAAGTTCCCTTATGGTTAAAAAAGGGCTTGTTCCGTCGCCTTGGCTCGTCACAAGCATATTTTTTTACAATAAAGGTATAAAATAATATCGCACTGAGAGTCACTAAAGAACGAAATTAAAGCCACATTGTGCAATAAGAGTGCTGGCAAACCCGTAAATCTATACACAGGCAGGCGATACTTGCATATAATGTACAGCAAACAGTGTGATTATTAGTGGTAGTAGTAGTACAGAAGTAAAACCCTATGGTATTATTTTATAACGGAATTAACTTGAGTTCCGTCTACATTAGTAAAAGAAATGGTCGGAAGCCGCCGATCTCCGGCCTTCTTTACAGTTGTGGGGGTTGCAATGCCCCACCACACACCAATCTTGCAATGAAATACACAACTTACTATACAATCCCCATCGGACTATTTAGGCAATTATTACACATGCGCTGCCCCCCTTCATAGACAGTGTCTCAATGCATCTAAAGTTCCCATAAAGAATAACGCTGAAGGGAGAAGTTTTCTTCGTTAAAAAATTTGATTTACTTGTACAAAATGGCATGGGTAAAATGTCGAACAAAAAGGGTAGTGTCAATTAATCCTGCCAGTAACTTCAATGCTGTGCATCTATGTCACCTTTTTGATGGATCTACTGCGACAATCCAGGTGCTCAGAAATAAATTTCAGACAAGCAGAGCCAATCGGATTAGGCTCTTGATCGTGCTTGCGCGCATTCAAGATCGTCTCTTGGGCATGGACTCTTCACACCCCTATTTTTTTCTTTTCTCCTGTCCTCTATATCCTGCTAACATAATGGCAATAGCTCATACAGTGTCGGGGCGCATGTTCCGGTATCTCTTTGGGAATGGGCCTTTTGGTTCATCTACTGCCGCCTATCTAATCTAATCGATCACACCTCCAGTCTTCCTGCCGCTGACCCTGGTTACATCAATGAGAACAAGAAAGAAGAAGTGACAAGTAACTAATTAAATAAATGAAGTGGGGTTTCCACGAGCACCGGACAGAAGTGCACGACAACAGTACGCCGAGAAACCGAAAGAATAAAAAGGAAACAATGACTGTGGGGAAAGGCTGGAACAATTATAAAAGCAAAATGAGCATGGGAAGAAAGGTGCCCTAAAGGAATAGCCAACGGTAAGGCAGCCTACGGAGACGCTCAAAAACCTAACCACAATGTAGAATTAGACACCGTCATCCTACGTCCTGTCTTGTCAGAAAATCACAGGTATTTATCCGCTAGGGGACAGCATCGGATAAGTCGCCAAAACAATACCGATTGGGTAGGGCAAAGGCCTCCAAGGCCTGGATCTATGTGCCAGCAAGTTGGTCAGATCGATAGTCTCTTAACAAATGATTAGGTGCAGCCTGGTATTTTTGGTACCTGCTCGCCATATTTTGGGCATATCTGGATCGAGAACTGAAACTATCGTAATTTGTAATCTTTAAGTAGTTGAAATAGAGTTTTCTGTCCAGATATGTCCGAAATATGCACAGCAGGTCGAATAAGTTGTCCAAGGCGTGTACGTGACGGGACCATTTTCACGACACAGACCCAGGCCTGTACTTTATGACGCCCATCCAGTGCGCTGAGAAGCCCGAACGCCTCGACTCTTTCCTGCCGTCTGTATAATGTGCAGAAGTCACACAATCATAAGGTATTCCTAAGAAAATTTTTTTTCGATTTAGGCACCAAAGAGTGAACAAAAGCAGCCTGCAGACAACTAACCCCATTTTCAAGATTCCCGAAATATTTCAAGAAAAAACACAGGTTCAAACTACCAAGTTTAAAAATCCATAACAATTCTAGAACAGGCAACTTAATTTTACTTTAACAACTCACGATTCAATCGAGTTCCAATGAAACTAAAACATAAAAATTCAAAATCATGTCAAGTTGCGCGGATTTCACTCTTTTTGTTAGTTTCTGACGAATTTGTCACAACTTAAAAAATTTATTAGCTACAAAAAATTTTTTAGCGCCAAAAGCAAGCAAAGTTGTATACTCCGTCAATTTTGAGATACCGGTACTTACCCTTCAATCAGCTACATGTATATTAAAAAGAAGTGTGGAGTTTGATCTAATTTTCATAATTGAAAATCTCTATGTTCAGACAATATGCACCTCGATATCGGCTACAACCGATAACGATTCCAAAGATCAGCACAATGTACCTAAGGCGTCATCGACCGGCACAACAAGGTTAAGTTTAAGCTAAACCCATTAGAATTAAGTTGTCCAGAATTTCAGACAAGAATGTCTGACACTGCATCGAGTTTGAGGCATTAAACGCATATTGACTAGGTAGCTACTATTCAAAAGCAAAATACTGAATCCAGCTGCGTATGAGTTTTCACATGTCTCAAGCGTCACCGCGTTGCGATTCACACCTGTGACACAATCAACGTGAGGCGAAACCAATGCATCTGCCTGAAGTTTTGGACAGGTTAGAACTGATGAGCTTAAGTTTAACAGGCCCTTGCCGTACCAATCAATGACGTCTAATGTAGAAGATACCTCGATGGTAGTCCAAATTCTTAGAAAATATGCCTGATGCTATCCTGGATTAGTGCATGAACGGGGTTTCCGAACATCATTATTATCTATAGTACCTACTCAATGGCATGTGCCTATAAACATTTGCATTATTTAACTAACAATGGTTACCGCAAATGGTGAGAAGAAGAGAAGTTTTTAGTTCAGGGGATAAGTAGATGCTAAGCCTTTGGATACGAAAGATTCATTACACAACAAACACCTTTTTCTGTAATTTGTACAAACAACAAGTCCAGTTCATAAACAAAATATTTATCGTCGAACGTCTACAAAGGAAAATTACGGCAGGAAACTCTCGATAAACTGAATCATTTCAGATAACCGACCCCGTTGCGCCAACTGAACTTCTCTTGGTCAACAGACCGCACCTTCAGTTCATCGACAAGTTTGGAAGCCAACCACACACGCAGGAGCCGAACACTACGCCGGAAAGCTAATGTGGATCTGTTGTGTACGCTGGCCCCTGCGCGAACAGTTCAGGAAAGTGAAGCCCCTGTTACACCGGCGAACATTGCCCAGTAATGAGGGAGAATTGTTCGGCGAGTAGCACATTTTACCCACTGGCCAGCAGACATTCCCTGCTGCTCACTGCGTAAACTTTACCTCCTCAACAGCGAGCATTATGAGGCGACCATCAAAGTTGTTCTCCGTCTCGGGAAATAAATTTAGCAGCTCAATATTCGGTTGGCATGTTGCCCGAGATATTGCCCGCTGTTTACCGCACTTTGCCCGCCTCAACATAGTGGGACGTTTTTGTGCGTATGGAATCGGAGTCTCATAGCTACCCGCTGGTGCCAAACGTTGGAAGTTAGGACAATTTGTAGTTCAGCCATGCTGACGGTTGTTTAGGAGTCGGTGTCGGACACCTGAATGACAAAAAAGCTGAAACTACAATTTGCAGATTCCACAGCTCTGTCTCACTGCATAAATCGGTCCTCTACAGTATTAGTTTACGCGGCGTTATTAAAATTATCTTATAAACTGATTTTTTCTGAACCACGGGACATGATCCCAATTAATTCATTTCATTTCTACCAATGAGTCCGGTTTGTCAAGGGCTTATTGGTTGCTTCCTATGTTTCCTTATGACAACTACATGAAGCCAGGTAGTGTTAAGTTGATCGAGAATTTAAAACATTTGACTATTTCTGCTCGTAGACTAAACAACAGTAGGCTAAAATCATAAAATTAGGTCAGTCATTTGTCAAGAGCACACGAGCGGGTCAATTCAGGTGATTGCGAAATATCGTATGTCCACTAAAACAATTTTTGCACTTTTTAAAATTGAGGATCATTCATTGCAAGTGAGGCTGCAATGTTACAGGCTCACAGAAATAATTCGCCTTGAGCTAACGAAACGTTAGTTGAGGCGAAAGTGCTTTGTTTAGACGCCGGATGGAAGTTCAACTTCCACTAGCCTCTTGCCCCCTGTGGGCGGGTGGCTCT
>LQNS02020120.1:13078363-13093934 GCA_001587735.2 Parhyale hawaiensis | reverse complement strand
TGAATCACTAGCCAGTGTGTTACCTGTCGTGACTCGTTACCACAATATAGATCTGCATCTACCACTTGTCTCATTTCCCCCGCTAATAGAATACCCGTGATAGATAGAACCCGAATACAGGCACCGCAATTACACTTACATTCATCGCGACGGCTATCTCACAAATATTTTTGTCTATGAAATTCTGCTCAGAAGGCCTCAAGGTGGAAAAGAAGTCCCATGAATCTATGCGTTTGTAGTTTGGTAAGTGCGCTACTACTGGTAGGAAAACCAGGCACAGAGCAAGGAGGAAGACTGCCTACCAATTTAACGTTACAAATTATCATCAGCCAGATGCAATTTCCCCCACGGAAAGTCTCTCAGCTTAACCCTTGCGTTATTTTCTATCGCCCTGATAATAATGACGGCATTATTCGCAGTAGGCCAGACAGAACTCCATAAAAAGCTTACCAAAGTCTGAGGAAACACAAAATCGGGGAATCGGGGTAGTAAGCTTCTTTTTTGGTACAGCATAATCTCCTAATTTGCGCCGAAATGAAATTATATCATATTTCTGATTTAATTGTACCAAATAATTTTTTTTTCGGGGGGGGGGGGGTGAGGGATGATAGGTCACGCATATGGATAAACTACACGAAGAAGGGGGTATATATATATCTGTACTTTCAGTACCTACCAGTACCTGACCTTTAGGCGATTTTTAGAGCGAGTTCCAAGCGTCATTCATATCTACGCGTTTGCTAATACACTTGTACGAACGTGTTACAGTGCCCTGGAAGTAGCAGGAGTAGGAAACTAGAATGAAGCCGAGCGGGCATGAAAGAGAGCCTTCTCGCAAACCTTGCTACTAAAACTAAGCAGCACCCTCAGGGGGTCCTTACAGGTATCTGTAAGGACCCCCTGAGGGTGCTGCTCCCCATATCAAGGGATGGGCGAACCTACTAACCCTAGGGTCCGTCTTATGCTCCCTGAGTGGTTGTAAATTCCCAACACTACACTTCCTACAAACACAACACGACATTAGAAAAGTTCTAGATCTGTGGAGAAGACCGGTGTCTACCAGTGCCTACATTTGGAGGAACACGAGCGATAGACCAGACAGAATGGAGCAATCCAACATTATTATTATTAAGATACACCGACTGGCGACGCGAGAACGGAGGAAACTCCACAAGGTTGACAAACCCTCACGCAGCCAGCCCAGCACGCGAAATAGGAAAAAATGAAAAAGAAAATGGGAGATCACAGAAAAGCTCTGTTTATAGATTGCTCAAAGCTACCAATACTCACACCAGCAAAGGCAGAGCCCTCGATACCGTTCCAAACTTTTACATATGATGGAAAAACGAAGAATACTGGCTTGTACAGCATCGAACCGGTTCCAAGGCAAACTCATGCATAGCACCAGTACGTTGAGTATACCTCACCCGAGCAAATAGTTCCGGAAGAAAAGATGCTAGTGGATGACTAGGGCCATTATATACTTTATAGAGAAAGCAGACCCCACAAACTCTGCGACGATGCGCCACATCAAAAGGCACAATACCATCCAGCATGAATGCACATCGACGAACCACTCTGTCAATCAAATTCAGATTACAATCAGCAGCAGAACCCCAGACCAATGAGCAGTATTCCAGAAGGGGGAGGACATAGCAATTAAAACAGCGACGTGTCAACTCCACCAAACGAAACACCCTCCAAGAACGTCGCATAAGACTAAGTTTGTGCGATGCTCGTGAGGCAACCGAACGGATTTGGGGCTCAAACGTCAACTTTGGATCAAAATTGACCACCAAGATTACCAAGTCATCAACCACAGGAAGCGACACACCATCCAGTATGAGTGGTAGAAAAGCAGGTCTCACAGTAGGTGACCTAGACACGAGCATGGTCTTAGTCTTGCCTGCATTTAGCCTCAGCCCCCACCTAGGACACCAGGAGTCAATCACGCTGAATGGATTCTGAAACCTCCAACCTATTACAGTACTAGGATTTTCGTACACAGCCAGCAAAGTAACACAGTCAACGTAACCAACAAGTAAATTATGAACAAGATCAAACATGTCCGCTGTATATACGATGAACAACACGGAGCCCAGAACACTACCTTGGGGGACACCAGAAACCACATCCAAAACTCGCCACTCTTCCAATCAACAACTACACATTGGCGTCTAGCAGACAAAAACTGACTATTACCCGGGAAAATTGAACCACCAATACCAATCAATCTTAGCTTATGGAGCAACGCAAGGTGATTCACGCGATCAAAAGCAGCACTGAAGTCAAGCTGTACCGACCTTGCCTCATTACCTCCATCAAGTGCCAGCTGCAACGCATGGGAAATGCGAAGCAGAGCATCACCAGTTCCCAGCCCTTACGGAAACCATAGCTACTGTGTTGGGGGAGGGACACCCTGCTTTTCAAGAAAGCGACCCAACCTCTCGTAAGCTTTCGATAAAACAGGTGTGATCGAGATTTAAGGTACAAGTGAGTGCAAGCTGTTCAGTGCTAATGATGCCTGCAGGTATAAGCTGAGTAAATTGATCTATTTTTCCTGTAGCAACAGTAGTAGTAGTAGTAGTAGTAGTAGTAGTAATGGGGTGGGTTACAAGCATCGCGGGCATCACGCCCGCCTCGCACTGGATGTTTTCCACCCTCCGCTAACTTGACACTGTGTAGGACTCAAGTCCAGGGTTTGTACTGCCATTACTATCCGAGACATGCATCACAAGTGTTATCTATGAGAACCCTTACTAATTCCATGTTTGGTTTTTCTTGAGAGGTGTTTCAAAAGGCTGTAGGGGGAGAAATTTCTATATCTTTATTGGGAAATTTTTAGGTCGTTTGCCAGGCGAAAGACAGAGGGGCTGCCAGCCGGTAGCTGCAGAGAGGCGTTAGCTGGCCCATACAAAAGGCTCACTTGCGAAGTCAGCGGAACTGGTGCATTGTGCCTGTCTGCTTCTCGGACTTCGCAGTGACAACACTACTCCAAATAAGCCTGGCCTCGTCAGTGCGTGACTTCGTCGTCATGCGACTGCACCCCACAACTAGAGTAATACCGTATTCTTGTTTGCTTTGTACTTGTAGGAGCATTTGTAACCCTACTGTGTTTCTTATGACTAAATACATATTGTAATTATTTACCTATTTCATTTAAGGCGCCGCTCTGAACCAAATGTTCGATGTCCTTCAGTTTAATGTCGGCGCGCGTCTTGCCTGCAGCCCACCAGTCCAGCACAAACTCTAGGATCTTTGTTGTGCCGGTGTTGCTCAGGAACAGAAATACGGACTTCCTGCAGCATTAAAAAAAATATAAGGTAGGTAACACAAAAATTCGTGCTTTGTTTGTTAGGGGAATCACTGAAAAAACGGCACCAATTTTTATGGTTACCAGTTGAAATAATGCCACGTTTACAGACCGAAAAGGCCCAGGCCATCATCGGCCACCATGGTTAGCGACGCCAGCGGCCAAGTTATTTTTTATGACACCTTAGCGAAATTTCCGTTCTGGTCAGTCCCTATATGTACCGACAGAAGTCGCGGCCACAGCCACTGCTGTCACTCCCGGCTCCAGCAAGGTCACTCTTTGGTAACATTGGCCTCGGCAAAACTTCAGACCCGATGAGTTTATAGAAATATTAGCCAAAGCAAACACGCTGTGTGTCACGCAAAATAGCAAAAACCAGAAATTTACCACCCCTCCACTCACTCGATATGTTACAATATCATAGATTCGAGAATACACAAAAGAATCGTTTCAAATGGGCTATACTGTGATTAACATGTCGCATGTCTCTTTACTGGAAAGTTTTTCGGGTGACTCGCCAGGTGGCGCTGGAAAATGCTGCCAAGCATTCCCTACCCTCAGCCTAGGGGCGCGAAAGACAGCCAGCCGGCGAATATACGTATAAGAGCGTGGGCTGGCCAATAGTACCAGGCCTGCGCATGGGATGCACTTATGGAATCGTTAAAGGTGAAACATGGATGTGCACCAGCGCCCTTGGCTAGTTACATGCACAATTATTATATTGAATAGTTTAAGCCTCCATTTCCACAACACTGGTGATCTAATAGAGGGAGAAACGTGGGACATATAGTATGACGATGAAAACGGGGAACCCTTGCACGAAGGTGTTCCCAAGTCACAAGCAATTTTTTTTTTCCCTGTTAGTGACAACTTTCTAGGGAATGGCAAGGATAATGTAAACTCTTTGTGCTGCTAGTACGCCGTTTTTAAGGTAGAATAGTAGATATAAAAGGTTTAAAATCTTCTCCAGTTAGCGACAGAAATTTCACAGAAAATAAGAAAGAAAACCTGAAATTTTTGTGCTGCTAGTCACACAATTGTTCTCTGAAAGAAATCCAAGAATACCAGCATTCAGTATGCTCGGTAAATGTAAAGTTTAGCAACAATGGAGATTTTTATAACTTTTATGATTTATTCACGTAATATGAGGCATTTCAAGACTTTTCCCTTCAATGACCTTTCCGTCGCAAATGCTTAGTTTTTGAGATATTTGACTATGAAGTTCCCATTGTTTTTCATGGTCAAAAATGACCGGCAAACCCAATAGGAGCTTAGGCTAGGTAAGGTTAGTTAGCGTTAGGTAATGTTAGGTTAGTTTAGCTTACTTAAGGGTCCAATGGGGTCGCCGGTTATTTTTTCCCATAGAAAAACAACGGAACTTCACAGTCAAATATCTCGAAAACTAAGCATTTACGACGGAAAGATCAGTCCTGAAAAAGTTCTAAAATGCCTCATGTTACCTGTATAAGTCATAGAAATCATTAAAATCTCCGTTGTAGCTTAACTTTACCTTTGCCTTATTCTCTGCCTATCAGTCGCAATTTTTTTTTTTTCTCTAAAAAGCATCAACGTGCAGCTACAAAGTCTTTTGTCTGCTACCGACACGATTTTTTCTGCTACACAAGACTGGTAACGTATTGAATACTGGACGTCCCGGGTAAGAATGGTTCTGCAGCAACAACGCAAATTTTGCCAGCTCTAATATGGATCAACATGAAAGCTATGAAATACACAAGGTTATACTTTGTGACAGCCTAGTTTGGGTATCAGTGAAGATACGCACCAGTCAAAGAGAAGAGAATTATTCCCAACTTAAAGTACCCAGTAACAGACACACCCGCACCTGTAGTCCGTAGAATCAACACATATTTCTTATTAGCTACTTCTATTATATATTGTCCATAGGTAACAAAACTTGCCGCTAAACATCAGCAGTTCATGCAATGCACAGTACAGTACCTATCTACACAATATCATTACTAGCATGGTACTTCTACATACAGGCCCATACACACCGGCATAGCAATGCAGTATAGCTACAATTTTTATCATTACTGGTATAGTACACCCAATGACAGGTCTATCCACAGATACAGAGTCCAAGCAAAGTCAGTAGTATGATAGACTAACAATATTGGCATACAAATAAATTTTTCACTTGGTTACTTACTTAAGAATTGTTATTACATCAACTTAGACGTTAAAGTTAAGAGCTGCCAGTTAAACATGGCCAGCATGTCAGTTTTCTTTTAGATTATCGTATTTAGTACTCTTGTAGGCATAGCATGACCAATATAGGCTACGACAAATCAGAAAATGATCACAGTGGGCGTTCTGGAAGAACAGCAGTGATGTAATGCGCGAAAAAGCACGTGATTACTTGAAAATAGGACGTGATAAACCAAGCAGACTTCAGAAGTTGTTGTTGACTTCAGATTTGAAAGAAGAACTTATGCAGATAGAATTGGGATAATTTCTGCAGGAAAAGACTTGATCAGTGCAATTCTTATCAGTACGGTACTACTATGGTGCACAATAGGTTGTGCCAACAGCTCATGATACGTACGGTACACAATTACGTTGTCACATAGCTACTGCACATGGACACCATCATACCCACCTGTAATCTACGCCATGTATGTCAGTGTGGAAGTCAATAAATGGCTTCACAGCATCAATGAGACCGGGCTCCATCTTGTGTACCTCATCAAAGATGAAGAGCGAGCGCTCGCAGGCTTTAGCGCTGTTCCTTATCTTGTCGATGAGATCCAACTGAAGGGAGTAAATGAGCAGATTTAAGTCTCTGTGCAGGGCTTTCTAAAAGTCAGCAACTGAGAGCAAACCTCATACACTGTAACAGGGATCTCCTTCAAGATTTCGCATTAGATTTTCTTTACTACGTACAACATGTTCTAATCGATGGTTGACATATCTAAATCCATCTCTTAGCTAGGATTCATATTTCTAAAAAGTTGACAACAGTATCCAGGTTTTTCATAATCGAGGCCAATAACTAGAATTTATATCTCTAGAACGTTGTCTACAGTTCCTACCAAGATTTTTCACAATTTTACCTCTTCACTAGGGGAAAGTTAGTACCGGTATATCTACTAATACCAATACAACTGGTGACTCGGTTGGAGTTTCATCATAAATCACATTGCATAAAAAAACGCCATCATGCTATGAACAGATTCAATAGATAGCTAACTATTATTAGCTATACTGAAAAATTTAAACCTCCGTTTCCTAAGATAATTAACCCGCTACAGTTCATAAACTCACTCAGTACCACTCTCAATTCATGCAGGTTTCTTGGTCAGAAAACAACGTGTGGAAGGTGCAACTATACGGAGTGTTGCAATGATATTGCTGCAGTGGTGAACGTAGGCAGAGTACCTCTGTCGGATAGCACGAAAACTCGAGGCATCGGCACGATGGCCGGCAGACTCCCATCCAGGAGGGTGTTCCGAGTCACCACACTCAACGTTAACAACGGTACTCCAAGGAGTAATATTTTTTCTTTTTTTTTGACACTTAGTCAAAATCATGAAGTCCTGCTCTGGTATAGGTAGCAGCTCAGGACTTAATCAATGCCAAGTCTTGAATCCTTATAGGTATAAATGGTGGAACTTAGTGAAATTTCTAAGGCGCGCCCGTAAGGTGTTACGAGCAGGACTTAGTCAAATTTTCAAAGTTCTTTACCTGACGGGTAGAGGACAGAACTTTGAATTTTTTTTTTTTTGAGATAACGTCATAGGCCGGCAGGTCCGCCCTGGTCTCTTCACTATAATTGCGAGCAACTGTCTTTTAGAGCAAAATCACAAATCGAATGGGTTTTGGCTCTGACGAATTCCAGAGGTACTCTGCCTACGTTCACCACTGCAAAAATAACATTGCAACATTTCGGATATTTGCAGTGGCTCACTCCGGCAGAGTACCTCTGTCGGACAGCACTGACCTACCCACGGCGAAGCAGGGAGGGTTTTTGTGACTCCCTGAACTGGGAGACCAAGTGCTGTAAAATAGGTCTTAAACAACAACCGAAAACAAACCAGTACTCCGGGGAATACCATCCAGTTCGAAGGAAAATGAGATCTCCACCTAAGAAATGAGGCTAGTCCCATAAGGATTTCGAAGGTTCCTCCTCCGGCTGCAGAATACAGGAGTCTCCTTACCTCTGAATCACTTGCCTTACTGGCACCTAAGCACATTCTACCAGCTTAAAAACCTAGGGGAACGGTGACTATAGCCTAGCTAACCTGATAAGTTCTGCGAACTGGATGTTAGATCCTTAAGGCGAGACTCTCTCTACTATGGGAAAGCAGGGAAAACCTGCCTGCAGATCAACTCTACCAAACTCCGAAGAAAACAACCGTGCTACGGATTCTTCGCACTCAGGCTAATCTAGGCGGGGAAAATACGAGGTTATACCTAGATTCAAGGGCCCACATAATCGCAAATGCTCCGACTAATACCAGGAGGAAAGAGCCAACCCAAAGACACTGCTACTATCGGTAGTAGCAACTTGAGGCTCTCCGGGCCCCGTAGTCGCAAGAATGGTAATTTCTCCGGAACAGTAGCAGACTGCAATTTAGAAGACTAGCCTACTCGGCCTCCACCCTCAACCGGGCTGCAAGCAGGTTAGAGGCCCCATCACGCCTCTAACTGTGGCCGTGCATCCAATCTGAAAAGCCTAAGACTATTTAAGCTTCAGCTCGCTCCAGTCCTCTGGTCTTACCAGGGTCACGGCTACATCATCAGTTGTCGTACTTCTAGGTTAAAACCTTTAAGTTTAATGACAAACGTTCTACAGAAGAAACCGTTCACAGCTATTCCTCTGTAGAAATTTTGAAGCCGCTGAGCGTAAACTTCGTAGAACAGTATCCTCTTCATCCACTTCAGAAGGCTCTTCTCGTTGTCTGATGATGTAGGCTAGCGTCTGGAGGGTAACCCTAACATTAGCAAAACGTAGGCCCATTCAGATTCTTGGAATGGCCCCCAAGAGACAACCCCCCCCCCAGGATCACGGAGGAGATCCTGTACAAACATAGGAAGTCTTACCCTAGTAGGGAAAAACTCAGAGGACTCTGACCTATTCCACTCCTGTGTCTCTAAAAGATAAAAGGTAAGTCAACTATAATGCGTTCCATCTGGGACCAACGCTTGCACTGGTATCTGCTGTAGATTATATTATTATTTATAGAGTAGATAAATAACCAAGCATAATTCGGCGATGTGATAGAGACGGTTGTTTCAAGTCTGAAAAGAGGTTAGGCCTATCTGTTATTCAAGGTAAGTACCATACTTCAAGGCTGGAGATGAAGGACTGTAAGGGCCCTGGAAGGTCGTAGATTATCAGAGCTGTGTCTCAGATATAGCCCAACAGGCTCTAGGGGAGTATCCTGCTGCAGTTGTCGCTGACCGTCTAGAGCTCTGGAGCTAGTGGCGGAAGACTCCCTGTTCACTGGACACAAGGAAAACGTCGGGCAACAATCTGGAGGATATGTTCTAAATTGAGAGATAAAATGAAGAGACATCTCACCAAGCTAAAAGACAATGGCCTGATTAGGCTCTCTGGATTCTTTCATCCGTCTGGACCTAGGTACTAGCTGGGCTCATGAAGAAGTTTCCAGCTGCAATCTCAAACTTGTCGCATCCAGCCGTCCTACACAGATATAAAAGGTAGTCAGCGTTGACCAGGGCTTCCATAATCTGGCTATTAATGTCGCTGCACTCTAAGACATTAATTCACATACACCACTGCACATATTCAAACACTAGATATAGTCCAACAGCTGACCAGGTCCTCTAAAACATCGGTACACAAGACATCAAGAGTAAGTAGGCGGGGCACTAAATCAAGGCCAAACTGAAAAATCAACTCTTGAAGAACAAGCAACTAGGCTAAGCAATGCCTTAGGCCTAAAAAGGATTCACTAGCGTACTTGAAGTCACTAAGGGGTCACTCATGACCAAGAAGAAACTCAGGAATCTCTAAGGCAAGTCTCAATTGTGACTAAACCAATATGGCCTTCTACCCCGCCCTAAGGTAAAACCCTTCACAATATAAAGTACAAACGTCATAACTGGACTTCAAGAAAGATAATAAAGTACTGAAGTGTCAAGGCACTGAACTGAATAGAGCAGACTTCTGCCAAGTTTCAAAGGTAGGAGAGGAGCTGGAGCTGCTGTCACCATCACTGCGAGTCAATTATAGTGAAGGGCCTAGGGAGACCAGGGCTTATATAAAGGCAGAATTGCCGGCCTATGACGTCCTTGCCGGCCTATGACGTCATCTCAAAACATATATGTATCCAAAGTTCTGTGTTTTACTCATCAGGTAAAGAATTTTGAAAATTTTACGAAGTCCTGCTATAGTCTCCTTACGGTACGGGACTTGCAAATTTTACTACCAAGTCCCACCACACCTATACCTGCAAGGGCTCAAGACTAGGAATTGGTCAAGTCCTGAGCTTATACCTATACCAGAGCAGGACTTCATGATTTTGACTATACCAGAGCAGGACTTCATGATTTTGACTAAGTGTCAAAAAAAAAAAAAAAACTCTTTAGAGTACCGTTGTTAACGTTGAGTGTGGTGACTCGGAACACCCTCTTGGATGGGAGTCTGTCGGCCATCGTGCCGATGCCTCGAGTCTCAATGGTGTCCGCCAGAGTTACTCTGCCGGAGTGAGCCACTGCAAAAAAGCATGAAATCGGAAGGAAGAAAAGTGAGCCCGAAAGACGTCCCATGATGATTATTATATTGGTACTGTCCCGCTATTTCTGAAACTTAGACAATCAATAGCGATCTAAGATGATTTACTCGGCTTACAGCCGGAACCACAACGTTGTGCACAGGTGGCAAGAGATGAAGGACCGAAAGAGAAGAAGAAAGAAGCGCCCGTGCGGACGGTCCCTTCTGAGGCTTTCCGCACGGGCGAGGTATGAGCCCCGCAGAAACGCAAAAAAAGTCGGTCACCTCGATCGGCGCCCACCTCCCGGAACAGAAAGGAAATATAGAGAACCTACCTAACTCTACAAAACTAACCTTCTCAGCAGGAAATGCGGCCAGATGCTACATCCCCTGCGGAGAAGGCACTCGGGAAAGACGTCCCAAAGGCCTAGCTAACGGCCAAGATAACGTACAGGGTCCCCCTGGGGGCGCTTCTCCCCATAACATAGAATGGGTGAACCTATATATACCTAACCCAATAGCCTAAGGCCCATACTACGCCCCCCCCCCTGATGGGGTTTATAGTAGAACCATCGTAGGTTGAACATAAATTTTTAATCATTTATAAGAAATTGCATCATTTCAATGAAACGCCGTAGGACGATACCGTCGAAAACCTCCTGTTCTTACCTTGTACAGATCAGTCTTGCTCTCGTGCGGGAAGTCGACAGTAGCAATAAACTTCTGAATGTATCGGCTATCGTGACCTCTCGCATAGAGCGCATCCGACACGAGGTTGGCCACAAAATTTTTTCCAGTTCCAGTGTCACCGTGGAGACTGATTACCAGAGCCTGGAGCAAGCATTGAAACATTGGAAGACTTTGCAATTTCATGCCTCGGGTATTATCCATAACTAATGCATCATCCCAGTTTGGAGCCACTCTTAGAGAGTGACCACTAGAGCTTGGATCTAAAAAACACTTGTCAATTCATATCTAGGTTAAATATTGTATAACACAAAAGCTGTATTATTTTTCCAGTTTTGATGTCAAGGCACAGGCCAATTATAGAAGCCTACTGCAAACAAATCAAAATTGGAAAACTAGGTATGCAGGCAGCTCACAAACTGGCCAATTATTTGAAGCCTTAACTTCTTTTTAACATGCTTGGCCAATCTTGAAGAATACTACGTGTTACAACAATTTTTGTTGTTCCTTGGTAGGTACCCAAACGGCCGCACCCTAAAGTCCCGTGGCTCAGAAAAGTCTCTTGCTGTCCTGATAAGGAGATGAGTGAGACATAGAAGCAGTGGCATGAAATTGAAATGAAGAGTCTGAAGACACACATTAGCTATATAGCATCATCATACATCACTCCTAAGAACAGAATCAATGGCAGTCTTACCTATCACATACACGGCTACATGTAACAGATTCATGTAGCTACCTACCTAAATGCAACATATAACAGATAAAGGGCAAAGGAGATACTATACATGGTCAGTTGGATACAGCACTAACCTTTTTTGGATTTGGATCAGCGTAGTGAGTCATAATAGCATCAATGACAACATCATGGACCAAATGCTGGCCATGCAGCTGCTTGTGAAAGGAGTCTCTCAATTCTGGAAGACAATCAAACCAATGAAGCTTTTTGAACAATTTCAAGCCCATGACAAAAAGGATCACAGCTATTCCCACAACCTCATTTTTATGAACTTACACTGACGATGGGCAGAATATAAACTGCTGGTAGATAATTTGTCTTTATACCTCAAAACTTGCCCGACTATTAGAACAGAATGACCAACCCATCGGAAAACTCATTGCTTTAACAAAGCAAAATTAATAATCAGCTGATATTATTAGCATGTCTACTGTATCACGTATATGTAGTAGCTGCCTACTAACAATACAGGCCTTAGGGTGTGCCTTAAATATTCATTTTCGATTTTCACTTCTCTTGCCTACTGATTTTGTTCCACTTAGCCTACAAAAAAACGAGCTCATGGAAACTTTCATTGATCTACGGTAGCTCAAAGTTTATAGGTGGCCCTTGTTTAAATAAAATTGCATAATGCGCTCAGATAGAAAATTCGTACTTCTCCCCACCTTGGTTGTCCACAAAGATATCTGCTTGCGCTGGACCGTCATTCGCCAAGAAGTTACATCACAACAGATGGGCTCTCTTACAACTCTAAGGCAACCACCTTGACCAGCATAAAGAATTACTCATCTATTTACACTGATGAAGCAAGGACAAACCAAAATAACTACAAGTTTTGCTATAATTGCAAACAATTCAATCACTTCACATACTCTACCAAATAGGGCATCAATGCCTGTAGATACTGCTGAACTACTCATCAGTAGCTAGTAGCTACATGCTATTTATTGACTAGGTATTACCTTGAGTCATACTTATCCCAAAGCCAATATAAACCTCGCCAGTGATTTCACAAGCGCAATACAGGGACTTCATCAGATACATTCTACTCATCCGGTGATTATGAAGTCGCGTCACTTGGTACGCTGTCTTCACAATTCATGTAGTATGTGCTTGGTCCTAAGCCACTAGGGTGTGCTATGTTGAGAAGGCCAGTCGAGGCTGCAATAGTACCCTACCTAAATTCAAAAGTCCCTCGATCTGGTTTTAAAGTCCTTGTCAAGACAGAGGTAACTGAAAGATGGAAAGTGAAATGGGACCGAGTGGAACCCATAAAAAAAATTCCCAAAGATGCAAGTTCACCCCATGTCTAGATAAAAGATCACCCCACGTCTTCCGTTACCAGCTTTCAACCTCATCTCCACATCTGGGAATGAAACTAAGCCGTCTACGCTTGGGTCACGTTCAGTTGACCCACCAGCACCAAAAGAATTCATCTGCTACTCCTTCAAGTTCAGAGTGCTTCGTCCCTAATCCGGTTTTCTACTTTCTCGTTAGTATTGACTTTTGTAGAAGCGCAAGAATGGCATTTCCTTACTAAATACTTAGACTACCTACAATCTTGGGTAATAATTAAAGGTAAACAGATAGCTACTATTGATATGGGTATGATACCTGATGTATCGGCTATTTTTGTGGTAGCTGAATCGACCAAAAAAGCCGAAATTACCAATATATATTTTTGTAAAACGATGTACCGTGCGTTTGAACTCTGTTGACGGAACAAGATTTGCTAACCAAAGAACAATGCTTTGCACGATACTGAGAATGGATGGAGTGTTGCAACGAATTTTTCTCAGTGGCTCGCTCCGACAGAACACCTCTGTCGGTAGCACCAGACCCGCGACAGCGCCCAAATCTGGGGGTGTCTAAATGGTAGTTTAGACCGTTTCGAGGCGTAACCCTCATTATAGACAGCTTTCGGTGTTCTATCTTATTTTTTTTTCAGGCGGCCCCGCCCACCTATTACCTCAGGAGCCCAGCAGCAGCACTCCTCATTCTGGCACGACGAGCGCAGCAATACATCAACTTCACCCTAGGCCATGAAACTAAAGAGGCTTTGGGTTATTTTCATCCTCCAGAGGTGTTCTGTCTTCGCTCGCCACTGAGAAAAATTCGTTGCAACATTATCCATTCTCAGTGGCTCGCTCCGACAGAACACCTCTGTCGGTAGCACCGACATACCCAAGGCGGAGCAGGGAGAGGTTTCATGACCTTTCCCGAGTTGCTGGTGGGAAGAATCCTGATCTGAACTAATTCATGCTCTTGTTCTTGGTGATCTTTCCTTCAGACAATCTAGGTGTTTCAACATTGGCCTGGTAGTGACAGTACCGTAAGTCGCGTCTTGGCCTTGAGGGTACCAGGCAACCATCTCTAGTGAGTTGCCGTACCTTTGACCTTCAGCTAAAATACAGACTATAACAGGCTTTCATGGATTCTCCCGAAATCTATGGAGAAACCCTGTTAGGGCAATACTGTTCTAACCAGGCTTCTTGCTGCTCTCCACCTTACGTGTAGGATGAAGGTTAGCAAGCGCACAAGATCGCTTGTAGTTCAGATCTTTCTGGGCCCTTTGGACTACCGGTACTCCTATTGTCTGGCTCTTTCTAGAACCGGAAGCCTTTCAAATCCTTTCCGGAACCCATTTCGGATCATTCTGAAAACTGCCCATCTGTAGCAGAGGTCAATTTCCGAGAGGGCTGGTTTTTCAGTTCGAGCTGAAAAGCCCCCTCCACCTTCCTTAGCTTGTTAACCGGTCTCTTGCCGGGATGACTACTGGTACTTGTAGTAACTCAGAATTACTGTGGTAGTTTTCCCCGGATTGTCTCTGCCGTTAGGCTGGGATTTCTTCACTAAGGGTCCTGGATTCTAGGTTCCTAAAGGGGGAACCCTAAGAGGCTCAAGGCCACTATCCAGATTAACCCGCCTCCTGAACTGTCTGCTCGGTTGAGCAGATCCAGTGACGAAATAACCCTTCCTAATTCTAAGAAGCTCACATTTTTATTCTCGGAAACTTCCATAAGTAGGTATGGTAATTTTCCCACTGGGACGACTGAGGCGTCTATACTAATTGGCTCGGACTGAGACCCAAGGAGGGCCCCGCCTCAATCTGCCGCCTTTTGTCTAGAGACATCTTCCTACCCTAGAAGGGGGGACTCCGAACCTATACCTGCACAACCTGTGTCGTGGTCTAGCCTGGCCCCTCCTGACGAGGTCGAATGCTCAGAACTGTGTGACTGTAAATAAGCAGGCTCAACCAGGGAAGGCACAGGCTTCCTAATACCTATCTAGGGAATTAACCTCCTGCTCGATCTAGTGTACCTTACCCTATAAAAAGGGTACTCTTTGAAAAACTAGGGTTTCTCTTTGGTAAAAGACGCCACAGGGAACCAACTGGCGTTCTTTAATGCAGTCTCCTGGAGGTTGAACTATACTACTATAGGATACCTACTAGTAGTACTAAAGCAGGATCTTACGTTGATACTAGCTGAACATCGTCTGCTTCTAGGGGGAACACAGCTCTGCCCAGTCAACTAGGCTTGCACAAATATTTACTATGAACTTAGGTTAACTCCTAGCTTCATAGCTCCCTGGATTTCCTCGAGGGGAAAATCTTTGCCTGCGAAGAGGGTTCCCTCCCGGTGAGCAGACCAAAGAGAGAGAGCCAACCAAATTCTGAGCTCCTGGAAATTCTAAAATTTCATCCTATATTTCCTGCGGAACTTAGGGTAAGGGACCAAGCTCCTTGCTAGGCCTTGCTGGGTTAGCTACTACCCTACCATCTCAAGTCCTGGTAGGTAGCTACTTAAGATAGCTCTCTGCCCATCAAGTTTCTGACTGGACTTCGGGAACAAGACGTACTGGGTACTCTGTTTTCACCCCTAGAAGGATCTTAAGACCTTTGGATGAACAGAATTACAGAAACCGTAAGGTTATGCTTTGAGTCCTCAAGGCCTATTGCAACGTTCTGCCTATCCTCCCCTCTTTTCTTGAAGGAAAACTACAGGTAGCTGACCCTCTACAGCCGGAATTGCTGTAACTGCTGTAGATTAGCAATAGCCCTATGGGTCATAGCTGAGATTTCCGGGACTAAGCCTAGGGAGGTTGTCAGTAGCCCTGCCAGCTACTGTCG
>LQNS02020120.1:13035327-13050635 GCA_001587735.2 Parhyale hawaiensis | reverse complement strand
AGTGTTGCCATCGTACTTGAGTAAGCATTTACTCTTGGTAGCGATTCATAGATTTTAACTCCTAAAGCACTGAAAAACACTAACTTGGCTTTTATATTTTATTTATAGCCTTATAAGCGCAATTTCTATGGGAAGAGGTTGTACGCTATAACAACAGAACTCAGTAATATGGAACACATAACTATATAACAGGGAAGGTGTTTACCACTTTTTTGTCATAAGTTCCACGAGAGCATTAACAGGTATTCATGATAAACACATTTAAATTTCAACTTATATTTGAAAATAAACATAATCCAAAACAATTTTGTAGATAGAATGTTATAAAGTAATTATTTAATTAGCGGATTTTGGCATTAGGTAAGTTTAATTTAATGTGTTCGCCCAAGTTTCTTCTACGCTTAACAATGTGACCCCTCATTAGCGTGGCTTTTCCTTTAGGCTGACCATTCTGTCGTCTTGCGATGCTTGTGGGCTGGCAAGCAATAATATGTGAGATTACCATGGTGGCATCTATACAGTTTATAAACAGATCCGCCTTGATTTTTGCGACACTTAACTGATGAAAATTCACATTATTCAACGCTGAGAATTGCAAAACAAACTCTTTACTGTCTTCTACAGACTTAAAATTCGTTAATCTACATGCTTTATCGCCCTAACGTAAACTTTGTTTGTAGGCATCTGGCCACTGAAAGTCCCATCCATAGTCTGCAGCCATATCGCTTGCTTAGAGAGCAGCGCAACCCTCTAGCTGTGCTTGCAAAATATAAACTGTCAAAACTGTCACGGCACTCCACACACGTACCGGCATCGCGCGTACACGATCACCATCACCCAGAATGTCCAGGGTTCAGACTCATGCCACCCAGTTTCCCACGTATGTAGTCACAGCAGTTTCCCAGTCAGGGGCAGATTTTTTTTAGATCCACGCAGAAATGAAATGATTTTGTGAATAAAATTTCGGAAGCAGCTTGGAAAAGTTTGGCCGAGAGGAACTGCCTAGTGACAAGGCGATGTTCCGGCCTTGCCCGACCCTCCCTTCCGAAACCCTACCAAGCACCACCCTCGAGGCCAAGAACCTACCAAGCGTGACCACCACAATTGTTATTATTATTGAACATATATTTCTCCACATGCGAGAGGCGTTCTTGGATTATTATATTGAAGCTTACATTAAAAATTGTGTGTACATTAATTTGTTAGAAATATTACAGCTATATATTCACAACCTAATCGACATGGCTCAGTACCAAATACGTTAACTGGACTGACTTCGCAAGAAGAGCTACCTAACAATCACCCTCGCGCGAGGAGTAAAATAAGATATAATTGTTTCTACTAATATTAACATTACTGCTTGTTCACTTAAAGTAAGGTAAATGGAAAATGCAATGACAACTAAGGGCGTATCGGAAATGACTCATTTCTCACTGTCAATCACACACACATACAAACTACTTACTTCTCCTCCATTTCTTTATGCTGCTCTTTGGTGGCCATAACTAAATTCGTTCGTAGCACCTTTTTTTTTTACCGAATAAAGCTATTTAAACAAATTTATTGACTGGCTAAACTGTTTGTCAACAAAGAATGTTGATTGTCTGTAAAGCGTTTTGTCTGAAAACAAATATGAAATGACGAGAATTTTACAGTACCTGTTTTTCTTTTATCGACACTGCTCCGCGATCCAAACTTTGGTATTCCTCAAGCGCAGAGAAAAAATGCTTTGCAAGTGCACGCTTCGATCCTGAAATCGAATGTAAAAAGCAAAAACAGCCTGAAGACAATGTGAAGCGGTTGTAGTCAAGCAATTTTGGTATTTTTAACAATATTATATGTGAAATGATACACTCTAAGGCGTATTTCATCAGTGACATTTTTGCCGCAAATGCTTAGTTTTCGAGGTACATACATGATTTTGAAGTTCCTTTTTTTTTGGTATGGGAGAAAATACTCACGCTTGTAGTCAAGCTATTTTAGTGATTTTTTAACAATAACTATAGAATATAGGTGGAATGGGACATTTTAAGACGTTTTTCACGAGTAAGGTTTTTGCTGGAAATGCTTAGTGTTCGAGACATTCGATTTTGAATTTCCCATTGTTTTTCTATGGGAGAAAATACCCATACTCACGATGTTAGGGAAAACCTTTTTTAGTATTTTTTGGGTTAGGCTAGGTTAAGTTAGGCTAGGATAGGTTTGGTTTCGTTAGGTTAAATTAGATATGTTTGGGTCAGTTTAGTTAAGTTTAGGCTCCTATCGGGTCGCCGGAAATTATCTCCCTTAGGAAAACAATGGGAATTTAAAAGTCATATATCTTGAAAACTATGCATTTGCGGCAATAATGTCACTCATAAAAAAACGTTTTAGAATGTCTCATTTCACCTACATATATTGTTAAATTATCAATATCGCTTGACGACAAACGCTTCGCATTGACAGAGTCTAAAATTTCAGTCGCGGGATCGTAATTAATTCATATTTAATAAGAATTGGTAGAGCACGAAATGGTAGTTCTTGGCAGCTGAATGGTAGTAAGTGATCCCTTGTTTTTAATTGAATTTATATTAATTACACCCTCACGATAGCAATTTCCGATTCATTTCCCTTTCAGTTTTTCTTCTGTGATCTTAATTTACTTCCATGCTGGAGGATTACCATATTTTTAAACGCGGAATAGTCTTGACTGTGAAATAGAGCGTACAGCACTGAAAGATTGTTTTTAAAAGTACAATAGCTCTTTCCATGCTTAACATTATACTATGTGAAAGACATAGATCGAATCACACGTAGAAGGAATACCGCGCGATTGCAGCATAATATGCTGTATGAAGTTCATGGACGATAATCGCCCATAATTTTTTGACTTGAATGTTTGAGCTCATCTTCAGGAAAGCAATGCCCTTTTGGAAATGCACAAGCAATTATCCACAGTCTAAGAATATTCATTGATGTCAGATATTCGTCTGAAAAATCAAAGTGGGCTGCACCATTGACTACCATGTAGAACCAGAATTAAGTGCACCAGGGGCACTAGCGAACTGTGTGTTTACAAGTCTATAATTATGAACTAGAGCGCATTTTTTTTCAATTTTTACATTGAAAGTGCTGCATTTTCCTTTTCAATATCTTGTTTGAATCAGAATCATATTGCGTCCTATTATAAAGAAATACCTCAATATGAAGGCTAGCTGGCATTGCTCTCGAAGGCTCCTACTCTCAAAGGCTTTTGCTCTCGAATGCTTTGTATTATTATTATGCATAAATAACACTAAACAGGCGACGTGGGAACGGAAAAACTCCATGAGGTTGACAAACCCCTATGCCACCAGCCCAGCAAGCGAAAGAAAAAAAAGAAAGAAAGAGAAGATTCGAAATCACAGAACAGCTCTGTGTACAGATCATTTAAAGCTACCAATACCCGTACCAGCAAAGACAGAGTCATCAAGACCATTCCAAACATCCACACACGATTAAAAAAACGAACGAGAATACTGGTCCAAGTGGCATCGCAACGGTTCCAAGCCAAACTCATGAAGAGCACCAGTACGCCGAGTATACCTCACCCGAACAAATGGCTCCGACAGAAAATCAGACAGTTGATGACTAGGATAATTATATTTATATGTAATATATTAGTGGACCTGTGCGTGAAAAAATTCACGCAATAATCGATATGTTTGCTCTCTTCTCTGACTTGCCGTTTCCACATTATCCCGCTCACGCTTATAAACAACTCTTGTTCCCTTCCGTAACCTTCCTACTTCAAGTCTTTCTTGTCACTGTGCCGCATAAACGCTTCACATCTCTTCTTCTCGTTCTTCTTTTACGTACCTTATCCACTTTTTTAATTAAACTTGCGTCTTCCAAAGTAAAATCTAGTAAAACACTGCAATAAAGTTGAATGCCCCTCCAGTCAGCTTATATGCAATATGAATGCACCGTATCTATAATACTGTCTTCCATACTTAACTATATATCTGCTTCATTGAAGTCGGCCTCTGAAGCAAAATCTACTCTCTCAGAAGATATTATTGTCTACTACCCGGGAAATAATTCTCTTCTGACCGCCGTGAGTGCTCCGTTGATCATCTGCCAAATTTTTACGTTGTGACCTTACAGAAACAAAATTATAGAAGCGGACTCCAGAAGCTGCATATATATTGTTCCGATTTCAAAAGGAGTTTAAAGCAAGAAGTGCATTCAAATAAAGGGATATGGATAAATATTCGCCATCTTCTGCAACCTGGACATCAATCTCTATGGAGACGGAACTTAATTACAAAATCTGCAACTTGACCTATTTTCCGCCTATTTATTTCATCAATATAATTAAAATATTCGCTGAAAAGGAATATGTACCCTACCTCTGGATCTGCAGTGCTTGATCAAGATCAACTAACGTAATTACAATGCAATTGTATAGGGTTAGTCAATTGCTACCTGCAAAATCTCTTGCTTTCCGCGAGAATAACTGTTTGTGAACCCCACACTTGTAATTGCAGCTGCAAAACATTATGCACAAGCCTTTTTCACCCGCCAATGAAGGAGCTCGTTGCATGCTACCTGGGCTCTCACGCAGTGCAAAGGGCGCTGGAGCTTCATAAATGAACTTACTAGTGGTGTCTGTAAGATACAATATGCGCCGAGCTTCGCGAGCTTGTATGAAGCCTTTATATTACTGGGCGTTAGTCAACGTCGGCGAAAGTGCTTAAAAGTAGCACCTCTAACAATGTATACATGCAGTCTCAGTAATAATATTGTGAATGTAAAAAACATCAGTCAATACAATTCCAGCACTGACTTAAAAATAGCAGAAAGTGGTCACCACTTTCTGTGTAGTGGTGATGGAATAATAGGAAAGAATTATCAACACTTCCCAGCGGTGAAGGGGACAATGCCGGAGAATNCAGTCAATACAATTCCAGCACTGACTTAAAAATAGCAGAAAGTGGTCACCACTTTCTGTGTAGTGGTGATGGAATAATAGGAAAGAATTATCAACACTTCCCAGCGGTGAAGGGGACAATGCCGGAGAATCTCTACCACCTCCTGCGTGCACGACACCAGCACAACACTATCAGGCCCTTGTTAACTGCATGCGGCTGCACATGTAATCTAATGCGATGCTTGATTAAGGCAGGCTCCCACAAGGCCGGAGAGATGTGTCTTGTGGCCTTGGTTCACACGGGTGAATAAACTGGGACCGAATATCGAGACCTTGGAGCGTCCACCCCATCCACACTTTTGCAGTATGGCTGCATACAAATCCTACTATCGATACTCACATACAAATATTATGTAGAACAGTTCACGGCACACTTACCTTATCTTCTTACCCAGGATAGAGCGCACATTAGATGGAAAACAACATCTCCTACTCACAGAGTCACTCATTCTCTCCCATAAGAACTACTGCGCTGTAGTTTAGCATAGCCCAGAACTTCTCACAAGATCCTCATAAATCCTACAGAAATCCTTCAACTTTGCGAGAGAAAAAATAGTTTATGATGGCAGATTTTGAAAAGGTATGCACCGTAATGCACGCGGGACCGCATCTCAAAAACTGGGGTAACCCCAAACATATAACAAGCTAAAGCTTGAAGAAGCAATGTATGCATATCGTTCTTTGTATGGCAAGCGCAGTGCTGCCGATTTAGTTTAATTATATTACTTTAATTATTTGAGCTTCGATAGTTTCATCTCTCGGAATAACAATCTGCCGATTACGTTTATACATCTTCAATTTGGGAACAAGCGTTTTCTGTCCATCTAAAACGTTCCTGCGATTAATGTACGAAGAAACTTCCAGCACTTAAACACATTCAGAACTAATTAAACTAAACGATCGGTAACTAGAAAGCGCAAATTCCACTAAAAACGCAATAGCGATTGAGGAACGGGCTGACGGGTGATGACCTAAACTTGACCATCTGTTTCTAGTGACTATCCAAATAATTCCTGTTGATTTTATAGAGATCTCTTCATATTTATTGAAGCTATGTTGATAACAAAAAATAAAGCACAATAACAAACATACAAAGTTCGCCAAACTGTTACCTCTTTCGCTGAGGTAACAAACTTATTCTCCTGTACGTTTCTCGTACTGGATCTCACTGGACTTAATTATATAGTTCGGCCCCTCTTTGGTCCCGGGCCATGCTGAGGTATCAGCAAGCATAACCAGCTCAGAGTCTTGTTTATGCTCCGAATGACCCAGAAAATATTCCATGATACACTGGGCAAACAAGCTATCCTGCATCTGCTGGTATGTGGCTTCTAGAGTAGTGCGCAGACAAGCGACATCTTCGTTGATTTCAATGGAACAATAGTGTGGATAGATCCAGCTTGCCGCCACATGTTAATATGCATGCAGCTAAGCAATTTGCTATGCAACATTTTAGGGTAAGATTATCTCAATTTACATGAAAAACAGAAATGGTAAATAGTAATTTAATAAATTTTATTGTTTGTTTACAAGCCAAATTTTTTTCACTGTGCAAAGTGTGCATATTGCTCAGCGACTGAAGATTTTATACGATCATGTAGCTTGTAAACGAAACTTTGGCATGAACGTCTTCTGCTGGTTATCATTGTTGTACCGTAAAGACGGAGCTATTTTTCTTCTACAAATGTACAGTGCACTTGCAACTGTTACAATTTAAAGGAAATCTTCAAGAAAAGCGGCGGTATACGTAGTAGTGAATAGATTACAGGTAAATCGAACGGCAAGTTGCTTTGAATTGCTCGAAAGCTACGAAAAGATTTGCGTAGATCCATCCTTCTGAATGTACCCTTGGGGCAACTTTTTCGCCGAGTCTGGTAAAGCATTTGCTGCCGAAATGTCAGTCTCGGCGATTTTTACTTCTCTCTCGTCTGCGTTGAGCTTAACGGCACATAAGTATCTCCGCCGAGGGAATTATCTTTTCGTAAGCGTTTCTCTGCCTGCAACACAATTATCTCCAAACGTTTTGAACGGATTTTCATAAAATTTCCAATTACTGTTAAGCCGTGCGCAAGCAAGTGACATCTTCTCTGATTTCAAGGACAAAATTGTCGGATCGTCAAGTTTGGCTCAACGTTTCAATGCACACGTAGCGGCAGTAACGTTTTTGCGGTGGCAATATCCTAGGGTAAAGATTTTAGAAGTTACATGGAGAAGAAATTGTGACATTAGTTTAAAAATTAAATTTTATTGCTTCTTTATACGATGGTTTTTTAATCAACGTTCATAGTACTCAGCAACTGAATGTTTTGGGCTATCTACCTTCATTTTACCGATCTGCTCTTTGATTCGACGAGGAAGCGGATTGGTGCGAGTTGAGTTCACGTTTTTCGGTTTATCAGGCTATAAATCTTTTGAAAATAGCCTGTTCCTATCAAAATGAGGTCATAAAATTATGGAATACGGATGTGACTTCACGCAGACGCGAAATATAAGCAAATATTTAAAGAAACGAGTGCGTATCTGAACCATGAAGGTATAAAGGACTCCTTTACAACTTCATGATCTGAACGCGCTGTGTCATTCATTTGAACGAAGGTCATTCCTACGTGTGGGTAGCGACCGGCAAACTTTACGTACAGCTAGTATCCATTTTCGTGACTGAAGGCGTAATACGATGAGGCAAGTGTGAACTGCCCTTAATGGCGATGACACACGCTAATCAAGATAACGAGTGTTGTCATCTTTTCGTCCGAACGTTATGTAGAACTCTTGTTAACACAGCTTTGAGAGTGTCAACAAATGGCGTAAAAATGTTTACCGTCAAATCAGTTTACTCCGCGAGTGCCGTTAGTTAAATTACGGACGTATCATTATTTCTGGAGGGTTTATAACTGAAAATATTTTAAACGTATATGTTCTAGTTAAATAGGAGGCATATCAGCACATTCGGACGCAAAGATGACAATACCCGTTCTTTTGACTTGCGTGTGGCATTAGATTTTCAAGAATATATTGAGATGCAAGATTTCTTCGGCTATCATCGTTGTAGCCTGGAAACATGTGCTTTTTATACGGCATATTGACGTTGCACATACCATCGCCACAATTGACGCAAAATTTTAAGAAAAACGGAGGCGTTACATACCACAGTAGTCAGCAGATAATAGGGAAAACTGGACGGTAAGTTGCTTTGCGCTGTTCCAATGCTACGGAAAACATTCGCCCAAATATATATAGACGCATCCTGCTGAAGTCACTCTTCAGGCAACTTCTTTGCCGAGTCTGGCGGAGCATTTGTTGGTGAAATGCCACTCTCAGCAAATTTTGCTTCTCGTCTGCATTGGGCATGAGGTACGTCAGGAGGAACACATAATTAGCGTTCGGTGGGCATCCGTTCTGCTGTGTGTTCGTCAGTTTTATCTTAGCAACATACATAACTCAAAAGTTCCTGATGGATTTTCGTGAAACTCGCAAAAACCGTTGAGAATGTTACGGTTACAGAAAACGGTTAGCCAAATTTTCGTGATGATTCGCTCGTCCATTTTCTGTTTGTCGTTTTGTTTGTCAGATACATAACCCAAAACCCTATTGAAGCATCTCCATGCAGCATGCAGAAACTGGTAGAAACTGTACTAGGAACAAATCATCTATTGGTGATCGATTAGACCTTTTGTCTGAAATTGTTTCTTTGTCCCTCGGTTTGTCTTTCTGTTCCTCAGAATATAACTCAAAAGAATATAGACAAATCTTCAAGAAACTTACAGGAGCTCCACTAGAAACATAATATGATTAAGTTTTGGCGATGATCAAAAAGAAATTCCGAACTTAGGGTCTATTTGAATTTTTCGTTAGCGTTTCATTGCTTGGCGGAGGTCTCAGCTCTTGGATTACTTCTCTAGTTTATTCTGTAATTTATTCAATAGCTTAAACTCTCATAAGCGCGAAAGTTCTACTTACTATTGAATACGCAATTCATCTTACCAGTCTCATAATTTTCGTGTGTTTTCGAATTAGGTCGCAGCATACGTTATCGCTATGTCAAGTCCTACTTAATACATACGGGAAGTCAATAAGATTATTCTAATGCGTTGAATTAATCTACATAGAAGATAGTGGCACTTTGTACATAAGCAACATAGGAAGCCTTTTGTCTGTTTGCGTAGAGTCTGTAGCGAAATTGTCAGATGTGTTGCATGGTACCGCCACGCGTAACTTAGTTTATAAGTTACTCTACAGGCTCTTCTGTGGTGAACTCGTTGTATGATATCAATTCTAATAGTATTTCACTATTAAGGAAAGATAACCCTCACCATATGCAGACATAAGGGACATAACAGTAATAATGTGGTAAGAATAATTGTTTCAAAGCGTTTCTTGACGGTAGCAGAGGCTGCTAGAGTAAGACCCACTGATTAGGATGCCAACAAAGTTAAAAAGAAATGCCCTCAGTGGGGGACAGTAGGAAAGTCCAGAGACCATAGGGTTATATATTCAGTTATGGGTGGTCCATCCTATGTTATGACATACTACTATATATATCCCTTCCTGTCCCACTCGTAAAACGTATTAGTTATGTCTAAGGAGGCTTAAGCCACGGCGCTAGCCGTTCAAAACCCATTCAGCTATTCCGCTTATGCTTAAGTGAACGTAATTTCATCATAAAGTCTAGGAAACCGTGCTCTAATTCCTAAAATATGAATCTTGGTGAATCTAAATTGGTCAAAATTAGGAACGAGAGTTTATCACTGGCACTCCCTACGGTGTATTATCGACAGGATAAATATACTACATAAAGATATTAATATATTTGTTTAGAACTAAATACACATTGCGAATTATCACAAATTATATTGGTTAGTTTCAGGCGGATTCCTGACCAGGAACTTCAACGATTACAAAGCCTTTCTACCGCGAAATCACAAATGAAAAGGTTTTCGAAAAATCCTATTTGATACGCAAAATTTTATGTGAAAATGCTATTGGAAAAATCCCATTTGAAAATTGCTCTACTATAAAGAGCCATCCTAAAACTAACTACCCACGAAAAATTTCACAATCAAACAAAAAAAAAATAAGGGTTACTTAATGACTGCTCCCTTGCCTTCGTTTCTTTTTATTTATTTACTTTTTTGGCCCTTTTCTTTAGCTTGTTTACGTTTTTCATTAATTGCAGTTTTTTGTCTGTACAGGGAATGATTGTACCCACACAATAGGTCCAAAAATCACAGCTGGCGAGAAAAATTAAGTGAGCCGATTTTTGTAACATGAGATTACAAATATAGCCTACTTTATTAATATTTTAGTAGAAAAGTCGCAATTTCTTAGTTAATGTCTGTAGTGTGAATAGTCACAATTTCTCAATTCTTGTAATGAGGGAAGTCACAAGTACTTAATTAATGTCTGTAATATGGAAAATCTGAGTCCTCCAGCTCTTTTGCTGTCCATTCCTTGAATCTCCGCAGCTGCTCCTCTGAGAGATGGTTCTTGTGGTCGCCCACCTGAGAAGCAAAATAAAAACGTAAGTCGGTGAATAAACTGAGCTAGTGAGAGGCAAAGCGCAAACAGAAAACAGAAATATAATTTATAGTAGACCGAGTACCCCATTACACAATAAATCAATTTTCATTTCGCTTGTTTGCTTCTTGGTTGATTGTTTGGTTGGCTAGCCTGTGTCCTCCTGTTCCTCCTTCACAGCTCCGCTGTTTCAGTATGTATGAAATTTAACTAGAGAGCACTCTGAGAGCGCATATCTCCGCCAAGCAAGGCAACGGTAACGAAAAATTGAAATTAGTTTTCAAACCATGAATTTCTTTGTATCAACACCAAAATCTAATCATCTGTGCTTTCCGATAGTATTAAGAATTATTGTAATTTACATGAAGATCCGTTGATAAATTTTTTGTTATGCTGTTAACAAACATTACGAAAAATATACCTAAGTCAAACACACAAACGGACCAACCGATCAACACCAAAATTATGTCATTAATGTATTTTAGCATTACTAACAAGTCCTCTTAAATTTCGTAAAGATTTTTGAGCTATTGTGCTAACAAGCATAAAATGAAACACCGCGACAAACAAACGAATGAACAAACAGATCACAAAAATATGGTCATTTAATCTTCGTAATATACCTAACAACGCATGTAAATTTCATGAAGATCCGTTCATAACTTTTTGAGTCATGCTGTTAACAAACATTATGACAATGACAAACATAAGTCAAACTCACAAACGGACCAACCAATCCTCACCAAATGTGAATCATTTATATCTTTTAACATTACTAACAAGTCCGGTAAATTTCATAAAGATCCATCAATAACTTTTTGAGTTATTGTGCTAGCAAGCGTAAAATAAAACACAGCGAGAAACAAACATATCATCTCAAAAATTTAGCCATTACTCTTCGTATTATTCCTATGAACTCATATAAATTTCATGGAAATCTGTCCACAACTTTTCGAGTTATGGCTATACGACAAAATAAGCAGACAGACAAATAAACTGACAGATGAACAGATTTCCACCAAAAGTTAGTCATCTGTTACTGTTAACATGCTTAACAATCCCTGTAAATTTCATAAAGATCCGTTCATTGGTTTTTGAGTAATCTTTGTGACAGACAAAGAGACAGACAGACAAACACGACAGAAACATAACCTCCTTGGCGGAGGTAATTATTAAGCCCTAACATAAGCTATTGAGCGTAATGTCTACGTAAGGTTGCGTTAGCCGTACTTCTCTACTAGAAACTAATAGATAAATTCCTACGAAAGTCCAGATGAGTGTACTACTGCAGTTAACCGCTTTCGCCTGAGCTGTGACACCTTAGACGGAAGACTCGTGCTAGCTGCGTCCCCCTCTCCGGTCGACCATCAGCCTAGTGTCTCTCTGGTGAACTATGAATGACAGAAACGCTAACGCTGCTCTCCCGAGCAACAAGACTTTCTCCTCGACTGCAACTGTACACTCTTCTGGGCCTAAATGGGGATTTATCTTTAGCACGAGGCAGTGCATGTGACTTTCCTAGCTGGAGTGTGCGGTCACTGCGACGTTACCATTTTACCTGGCATGAGAATAGAGCGTCTGATCTCTAAATCACTAATAACTTATGCATGACTCTTAACCAGTCAGCAACCACGGGAGGGGGGGGGGAGGGAAGGTGAGACAACATGTTACTGATAACCCTCAGCTAAGATACCCATTGAAAAGTAAGTGATTTCATTACGATTTTTGATTTATTGCATTTCTTATGTGTTGAAAATGAATAGAAGAATATTTTCATGGCCAGTGCGTTATGGTCATAAGATAAAACACGCACAAGCGGTGCACTCAGACGGTTGTTATGCACCCAAGTGTTTTACTGTTATACACCAAAGTATTGTACCGTTATGCACCCAAGTGTTTTGAGGCTTCTGATCACTTACAATGCCTTTCCTCATAAATTTGAGTTGTTTAGAGGCAACTCCTGGCATGATGGTATCGTAGTTGGTGGCCGGGTTGGCCTTCATGCTGTCGAAGGACAGGTGGTCTTTGATGGCCTCCAGCTGGTCAGACGGCACCGGCACGTCCAGGAACTTGGCCACCTTCAGGATCACCGCACCGAGATCCTGAAATGTAATACAGCCTTCATAAAGGTGGTGTCTTAATGATATCATGATTTAAAAAAAAAACATACAATTGAAATGTATAACAAATAGATGCATAAAGATGATTTTATGGTAATGTTAAATAGCTTAAATTAAAAGTTCCGTATTATAAGTAGTAATGTAGCTCGTCAGTTCAGTCAGAATTTTTTGCCCTGGTCCGTTTCGGTCTGGAATTCATTGCCGGAATCGGCTTTCGGTCGTTTTGGCCAGAGGGCGGTTAAGTCGGCTGTTAATGGCCTTCTGATGGACTTTCTATAGCAGCGTTGTTGGCTTCTCGGTGTTGCATAATGCATCTTTTGGGTTGCACTACCTGTCCGTGGTGACTCGAGTGTGAATTTTTTAATAGTAATACCTGTAGCAGCTCTCCAAAACTACACACATTGGAATAAACACACACCTACGAACACTCGACGCGTGACAGCCTCTGACGAATATATTTACAGCAGAAATGATCAAGCAATGCCGGAGGACATATTGTATGTATGTCATTTTTTGCAGCAAATATCATATTATGACCTCCGCCAAGGAGATTCTGTTTTTTGCCGGAGTCTGTTTGTTTGTTTGTTTGTTTGTTTGTTTGTTTGTTTATTTGTTTGGCTTTTTGTCTGTCACTAAAACAACTCAAAAAGTTATGGAAAGATTTCCATGAAATATACACGGAATTGTAGCTATATTAGGAGCAACAGTTGATTAACTTGTGGTGAAAATCCGTACAAACATTTGTTTGTCTCTTTGTCTGTCTGTCTGTCTGTCACCTAGATAATTGAAATAGTTATCAATGAATCTTAATGTAATTTGCAATAATTGTCTGCTCTCATCTTTAGGCCTTCTATGTTGACAGCTAGAAGTAAAATCTTGAGTAAAACACTCAAATAAACTTGAATGCAACTCCAGTCAGGTCAGCATTTATACAATGTGAGCGCTCCGTTGATACCATCTTCCCAAGTCAAATATCTGCTGCATTTGAAGCGCTGAAATTTTGCCTATTAAGAGTGCACTGCACTGTCAAATAATAAAGACTCAGTAAGCTAGAAGAAATAACTGTCTACTGCCCATGAAAAATCTTCACCTCCAGAGCTCTTCGTTGACCATCTGCCGAATTTTCACGTCGTGGCCTGAAAGAAAAAAGTTATAAAATCGGACTCCAAAAGCTGTATACATATTGTTCGGACTCCGGCCTACGATTTCCAGAGGTATTTCAAGCAAGAAGAGGCTTTAGATAAAGGTATAAGGATCCCCTTCGCCATCTTCTGCAACCTGGTCATCGATCTCTATGAAAATGTAACTCAATTACAAAATCTGCCACCTGATCTATTTTTCGCCTATCTATTTCCTCAAGAGTGGACACGAAATACATAAATACACCAAGCCTTTTATTATATAAGGACTAATAATGGGAAAGCGAGGATGTAGTGGCAGCACAGTCGAACGCTACCTGTGTGTCCCTCGAGGCTAGGTGAGCTGTACGGATCCACGGGCAGTGTGTGCTCCTACTCAGCTCTTGCTACACTGTTGTCGCATGAGGTTGTGCTACACCGCACTCTTTGGTTGTCCGCTAAACTATCTTTTCAAGGTGCTAACGAACGAAACACGGTGAAAGCTTTGGACTCACTTTAAAATTCAAAATTTAACAGTGGTTTCAAAAGATATCGTCGCTGGGGTAGGGGCCAATAGAAAGAGGGTTGATTAATATTAAGCCTTTTCCGTTAGCACAAACGTTCTAGAGGAAATAAAGGTAATGAGAAATATTCCTTACCGCTTTCATGTCCTCGTAGCGAAGAATCAAAAGATTGTCCAAGTGTCGCTTGTTCCAGTAGCTAAGCACGTGACTCCAGTAAGGCAAGTAATCGACTGAAATGTAAATTAAGGCTCAGATTTAATAACATCATTGTAGGATATACTGTAATGTTACTTACAAAGTCTCTACATGCAAAGGAAAAATTATCTTTGAACCTCACGAGTGGTAACGGAGATATAATACTGGCAAGGCTTTAGGAGTTAGTTCATGCACTTCAGTATTTAAATGTCAGTACATAAGAAGAAGGCTTTCTAGCGTTTTTACCAACAAAACTGTAGATCTATCAAATGTTTAATAAATGTTAGCCGCCGTGTTCGATGGCCAGTAGCGAGTGTTGCTGGCAAAATATTGAATATTTCTTTAACTTTTGGACTAAACTAACACTCAAATATGAATAGTTTTGCATTATTTATACCTAAGCGGCTAAATACTGTGATCCTTGGCATTGCATACGGGAAAAGAGACTATAGTGTACACCTGGCCATGCACATAAATTATGATAATTATTACTAAAGGTCGGCGAGTGCACACGACAGTCAAATAAACCATTCTCTCGGCTTATCGTCCGGATGCGTAGCTGAGTCCAATTAAACAGTCAAAAATGGACAACTTTTGAATTCATATTCACTTCGAATTTGAAAAAGTTTATCGGAAACTTTACTAGTTACACTTCTCCTGTGAACTGACTTGAGGGCAAATTATTCTACTAAGTTTCTGGTAGGCAGAGAGTTGGGCTTATGAGGGCACTAGAAAATATTCTGACCATTATAGTTCAGACAATAGGTTCATTTGACTATCATCTGAACCAGTCTTTGAAACCGTCAAAGGTCACCATGATGAATGATTTGGACTAGTCGAAGGTAAGCATAATGAAAAATGGCACTTGTCAAAAAATAATTTAATT
>LQNS02020120.1:13012661-13025999 GCA_001587735.2 Parhyale hawaiensis | reverse complement strand
ACAGCATGGTAAACAGCCCAACAGCGTGGTAAACAGCCCAACAGCATGGTAAACCCTGGGCGCTGGAAAGCAAATGGTAGCCAACATCGGCGTCACACTGGACGCATCCTATACATGTGGTCCCAACAGTGACCTTGCTAGGAGTACTTTATTGATACACGCCGCCATGATGTTGTCATCGCTGTTTATGCCCACAAAGTTTTGGAAGCGGGACGGTAAAATTTTGCAGCGATGACGTGGCGTGCAAGAGATCCGTGAAGAGGCGATCCTCCTGCTGCCGATAGCCTACCAAGTGCGACAGTCCTTAGGCTAATTCGAAAATATATGTGTTCTGAATGCGAAGCACTCGCTGCTTACTTTTCTTCTTTATCTTCTTCATGTTGCTCTTTGGTGGCCATAACTGAAGTCGCTCATAACACCTTTTATTTGAAATGAATGAACTCCTGAACAAAAAAAAATGATAATCGATAAAAATGTCTTACAACAAATAGTGTGGATGATCCAGGAAGCGTTGAATCATAAACGTCTGAAAAAAATTAAGAATAATCAAAACATGTAGAAGCACCTTCCATGCTCAAAAAGTTCAGCCATGCATAGTCAAGGGGGACCGAATATTCGCATTCGCGAGTATTCGCATGGTTTCCAATATCCACATTCGCATGTAGACCCTGTAGACATGCGAATATTTTGCGAATATCTAAGCGTATCCACCGATGAAGATCTTCTGAAATCGTGGAAGAAGCACGCGAATATTTATTCTAATCTTTCTCAGTTAGCAAAGTCTTATCTTGCTTGTCCGCCAACTAGTGTTCCGAGTGAGCGTCTTTTTAGTGGTGCCGGCCTAGTGTACGATGAAACACGAAAAAACGTGACTGGTGAAAGAGCTGAAAAATTGTTATTTTGAAAGTTCAACCTACCATTACTAAAATTTAACTATTAGGTGCTTGGAGTTTTTTATATAACCTTTCGGAGCAAATGACAATCGTTTTTTTTATATGGTCTTTGCGAGAAATTGTGTCACACATTCATTTTTTAACTTAGAAACGTAATACAAACACTGAAATGACTGCCAATAAATGCTTTAAGAGTTAATTCACTCATTTCTTGTCCATAGGGATTCTAACTCTCCTGAGGTCGAAATAATTTTTTGCCCCCAAAATTACCTTATCGCCATTTGCCCCAAAAGGTTATCTATACTTGTACTAGCTAGATCAGAAATGCCTTGCTGGCAATCTAGTGAATCTAGTCAATCTACTAGTAAATAATACTCATTCAAAAAGCAGTGGTTGGGGGAAGAGGTGGGTGAAATTAATGCTAGAAAGAGTGGGTCTTTTCCCGCATCCTGGAAACAAAGAAAATTTAGTGAATTTCAATTAGCTATTCAGGTTTCTATGGCTAAACTCTTACAATGAATTCGAATTTCGAATAGTCCACTCCATGAGACTAGGCTCTAGAATCCAAATAAAATGTTATATTACTAGAGAAATGAAACTTTGAGTAAATATTCGCATTCGCGAATACCAAAACAAAGTATTCGCATCCGCGAATGATAAAAACAGACGTTCGGTCCACCTCTAATGCATATTTAGTATTGTTTATATGTTGTAAAAGGAGAGCAAGGTGGGAATGCTACATGTACGCCAATGTCACTTCATTTGCAGCGATCGACCGTTCAGAGTCAGTCCATTTATTCAGCACCCTATTATGACACGCAAGCATATGTTGATGTGAACCAGCAGCTGGTCCATCATGCAAAATGATAGGTCTTATCTTCTAGGGCAGCTGGCAGCCCTTATCATTCATCCTTCATTGACTCAAGCAGGTAGCACGAAGAACTATCAGACACGCACTGTGCTCTGTTATACAATAAAAGGAATACAAATTTGTAAAGGTTACTGCGTAATAGCAAATACACATTATCCACCAATATAATAAAGACCGATGTGTATTCATCCGTGTGTTTGTTTATCCATTTTCTGTCACGCTTTAACAAATTAGATAGGCGAAAATTCAGGTGCCGAAGGCGGAATGTTGTATACGGGTGTCTCACTTGGGCGCTCCAGCTGACGGACCTGAGCCTGCCGGCATGACCATGTCTGAACATGTTCATTGTTCAAAGATGCTACGGGTGATGTCACTTAACTACGCCTCATAATTTATATATATATATATAATTTTTTGGGAAGAAGGCTGAATTTTCATTTCAGAAGCCTTTTGAACAGTAACAAGCACAGGAGACAGCGGGAGTTTTCCTGAAGTGCTAATTTTCTGCCGTCATATTTATAATGACGGCTCAGGCCACTAGTTATCAAATAAACGCGTCTCCTCGGCTAGTCATCCGAATGTCTTTTTGAGCCTTGGAATTTGAAGATAACTGTGTGTCTAACAAAAGGGTGCTAAAATGTTAGCCGCCATCTCAGTCTGCTCAAGTAAATTAGGCCGGGCAGCGCAATCGTCGTTCACGACGATAGTGCTGCTGGGCCATATATGCATCCACGCGAGCAATTAGAAGCGAGGATGAGCAACTCATTTGCCGTTTTTAAATATATTTGAAATTAGTAGCATAGATACGGTGGCACGAGCAACATGCGGGCTGCCCATTCTTGCATCAAGTGATTCCTACAAAAGTCAAGTGTAGTCCCGGCATTGTGGTAACAAGGAAGTTTCAGACGTCCTTTCAAACTTAAAGTATAGTAGGACGAGAGCTTTGCAATATTCTAGTTACTAGATGCACCCGTGAAAATGTCACGGTCCTGCCGGGCCTTTCAGGCCGGACCCCTGGAAATTCTACAGTAATGAACAAATATTATCAAGTTTTATAGTGTACTAAACCGCCCGAGACCCGTTGGATCGTTATCACATTTTATTTTTTTTTTTGCAAAAGTCAAGTGTTATTTAGCTGGTCGTAGACAGCGCGCTCTTTGTTCCCGTTTACTCCTGGCCGTGTGGGTCGCCATCACCAGCTCCTTTGCTTTGAAAGCTATATTCAACAATGTCTTTGAGCAAGCGAAATATATATGCATGACGTTTTATCCGCATCACTTTTACATTTAACGCGCATTTTCATGCAGCCGAGCTCGAGTTCATCTTCCGTATCATGGATACAACCAAACTATATATCTATTTTCCTGCTATCTGTAACTGATGAAGAGCGTAACACACGAAGGAACGTAGGAATAACGCTATTAATATTATACACTAGCGGGACCCGTAGAAATTTCACGATTAAATAAATTCTATAACTTCCAAAATGAAGGACACCACTCCACGCACACGTTACGCCATTGTAGTTTACCCGAGTTTAACCTAATGCAGCTCTTCTAACATAACACACCCCATCTAAGTTAACGCCCATCACTTGACCCTAGCAAACTCATTAATTAATGTCTGTCTACCCTAACATAATAATCATATTGTCTGCGCTAACGTAACCTATGAGCGACCGGTGAAAATTCCACAATTAGTTGACGTTCTCTTTCTAAAATGTAGCAATCCTAAGCTACGCTATTATACCTCATTTTAGCTTGACCTGGCGCCGCTCTGTGTAACCTAACCTATCCCGTAAATAGCGCCAGGCAGAGGGCCCCAAACGTCAAATATGACGGAAGTAATTTCCTGATTAAGCTTTTTATTGTTCTTTTTGCTGGTATAGGTTTTGCTGCAAAATAGGTCTCTTCCCAGCAGGAGTGATGTTCTATTAATGAAACGCAAGTTGTACAGCCTTGCATGAGTTTTGCAAGATTAAAATATCCCCCCTGCAAGATCAGGTGCGAATATCACCTTAAAATTCGGCAAACGTTGAGCAGCACTAAAAAAATATAGTACAATCAAAAGATGTGTTGACATTGCCCCATGGGTGTCGCCCTAAACTTCGCTTGACCTCTTTGGCTTTCAGATCTGGTGCAATCAGGGTGCTGCTTGAAGGCCTTGATCCGCATGGAGGTATGGATCCGGTGGGCATGTTTCCTTTGTTTTATAAGCAGCTGGCTGATGTTCTTGCCTCCAAGCTTGCAGTGATCTTAAGGCGCCTGATACGGTTAGGAAGTTTTCCTCGTTGTTCGCGAACTGTGAATATTACTTCTATTCCCAATGGTGCGGTGTCGCCCTATGTGGCCAACTATCGACCCATCACCCTGACGCCCACATTGTCGAAGGTGTTCGAGAAGTTGATTGCTGGTAAGCTAGGTCGTTTCACTGAGGTTACGGGGTTGCTGCTAGCTGCTGGTCAGTTTGCGTACAGAATTGGCTTGGGCTGTTGTGACGCTCTCTTGTCGGTGTCACACCTTTTATAATCTGCGCTGGATTGTAGGTCGGAATCACGCCTTTTCCAGTTGGACTTTAGCGCGGCGTTTGACAGGGTTAACCACAGGGGTCTATTATACAAGCTGGAGTCCTTTGTTGTGGGTGGTAGGGTTTTGTCAATCATTCGTGATTTTGTTTCTGAGCGAACGCAGAGTGAGTCTGTCGACGGCGTTTTGAGCGCCTCAGTCGGGGGTGGTGTCTAGTGTCCCTCAGGGCAGTGTGCTTGGCCCGCTGTTGTTTGTTCTCTATACTAGTGACATGTTCTCTCCACTCGAGAACTCGTTGATCAACTATGCAGACGATTCCACTTTGATGGCAGTGATACCTGCTCCTCGCATGCGTGATGCTGTCGCTCAGTCTCTGAATAGGGATTTGTCACGCATAAGTGCATGGTGCTCGGCTTGGAGTATGAAGCTGAATGCCAGTAAGACAAAGTCAATGATTATCAGTCGGTCTCGGACACTTGTACCGCAGCATCCCCAACTGGAGATAGATGACACTTTACTTCAGGAGTCTAGCTCTTTGGAGATTCTTGGTGTTGTCTTTGATGAGAAGCTTACTTTTGAGCCGCATATTAGGAGGATGGTGTCACGTGCTTCCACTAAGATTGGGCTCTTGCGTAAGATGAATTCCGTGTTTGGTGATAGTCAGGTTGCCCGCAGATGTTTTTATGCGTTTTTGCTGCCTGTGTTGGAGCATTGTTCACCGGTCTGGACTTCAGCTGCAGACACTCACTTGCGTCTGTTGGACCGACTTGTTAGTTCAGCCAGTAGGCTGTGCGCTGATAATGATCTAGTGAACCTGTCCCACAGGAGAAGAGTAGCAGAGCTATGCATGTTTTATAAAGTGAACAATAATGAGAGGCATTGGTTGTATTCTTCTCTCCCTGCCCTCAAGGTTTTTGGGAGAGCGACTCGTGCTGTGTGCGGAGCTCACTCTTTCCCTTTGGAGGCTGTCAGATGTCAAACTAATCAGTTCTGTCGGTGCTTCGTGCCCTGGTCGGCTAGGGTTTGGAATTGTTGCCGGCATCGGCCTTTGCTCGTATTTGCTTGCAGGCGTTTAAGTCAGCTGTTAATGGTTTCTTGCTGGATTTCCATTAGCAGCGGCTTGGGCTTCCCGGTGTTGCAAGATACTTCATTTGGGTTGTATTACCTGTCCGTGGGAGCTCAAGCGTGAAGTTTTTATAATCTAATCTAATCTAATCTAATCTAATACTAAGAATGACCGTCGTGTGTTTATATATATATATACATATAAATATATATATTTATATGTTTGGTGTCACGCTCTTAACGAAATAGATAGGCGGAAATTAGCCCAGGTTGGAAGCTCTGGTGCTCCTCTCAAGCTCCATTGAAAGTGATAAGCAATAAATAGGCCTGGTTGTAGAAGATGGCAAACGTATCTTAAGCAGGGACAGTTGAAATTCCAACAATGAAGACATCGCAGGCTTTGTCTGATTTGTGCGAGTATTAGCTTCTCCATACATCGAATCTACGGCAAAATACAGGGCGACCTTATGTCTGAATGCACTTCTTGCATTGCCGAAGTTGAAATTGTAGCGCTGAAGATATCTGAAGCTTCCGTTGACACTCTCATGCTTCTTGATTCGTAGTTTCTTCCCAGACTTCTAAAGCAACGTTGAGCTATTCTTCCCACTTTGATGCAATTGTCAACGAAACCGAAGAAACATAAGTTTTCACGGACAGTAGACAATTATTTCTTCTAGCTTACTGTTTTCCTCTGACAAAGCTGTTTTCTCTTCATAGGTCAAAATTAGAGCACCTCAAATGAAGCAGATATTTGAGGTGGAAAGACGGTATCAACGGTATCTTTGCTACGGACCGAATACATTGTATATAAGCTGCTATTTTGTTTAAGTTTGTTGGATTGTTTTACGCAAGATGGTTCTTCTGCCTGTCTATATAGAAGACCTAAGGATGACAGCACGACAAAAAATCAATGAAGAAAAGAAGAAAATTAAGAAGCAAATAAGAGAAGAGGAGATTCAGCATTGGCCTAGAGGCATTAAGCAATCGTATAGGTTATTGCGTGAATTTTTCACGCACGGGTCCACTAGTAATAATAATAATTGACAGGAAATGCTCAGGGTTTACCGTATACTGGATACCAACCAACCAACCGATAGTTGCACCACAAGCATTGAAATTTGGCAATGTAAATTCAATATAAAAAGCGTCAGCTCAGCAGAAAGTTTCAGCTGTATCTAAGAGATTCAGCTAAAGAAAGCATTAGCGTAATAGATTACGCACGAAAAGAACGAAAACTCTAATCAATACTGAGTCTCTTGAGCTGCTAAGAAAAATTTTGTCTAAAAAATATGCGACATAGCTCATGCCCGACAAGATCAAAAACTTTATCAAAGATGTTGCCTCAGACGAATCCCGTCTAACGAAACATGGAAAAGCTTCTCCATACCCATCCGATGACGCTGCTGTGGATGCAGCTGAAACCTGTTCAAATTCTACAGATCAGAAGCAATGTTCTTCAGTGATATCTCAGGCCGATATCATTCTAATTGCCTGTGCAAATTCAATAGAAAATAAGGATTGTTCTTCAATTATGATACCCTCGGAACCATATCATGCATACAACGGTTGAAAAATGTCCCAAATCAGGCTGTGAATCTTCTACGTAAGAATTGCGAGAAGTATACGCAGCTAAAATTTAAACTGGACCCCTTTTCCTATTCTCCTGCAGCGTACTCTAATTACACTAGTGGACCCATGCGTGAAAAATTTCGCGCAATAATCGATATGTTTGCTCTCTTCTTTGACTTGCCGTTTCCATATTTTCCTGCTCTCGCTTATTAGCAACTCTTATTCTCTTCTGTAACCCTTTTGCTTCAAGTCTTCTTACCTCTGTGCCGCATAGGCACTTCATCTTTCCATTGATTGCACGTCTTCGTTCTTGAGACTGCAGAAGTCTCGTTCTTCGTTTACGTTCCCTATCCTCTTTCTTAATTAAACGTGCGTCTTCCCAAATAAAATCTTAAGTAAAACACTGTAGTAAACTTGAATGCCCTTTCAGTCACCCTATATGCAATACGAGTGCGCCGTATAATAACACTGTCTTCCATACTTAACTATCTACTTCACTGAAGTGCTCAAATTTCGGCCTCTGAAGCAAAATATACACTCTCAGAGAAAGACAGTAGGTAAGCTAGAAGAAATAATTATCTACTGCCCGTGAATAATCAGTATCTAGTGATTGCCCACTGTCCCGTAAGATTATCCGCCGAATTTATACGTCGTGACCTGAGAGAAAAAGGTTACAAAATCGGACTCCAAAAGCTGCATACATATTGTCCCGATTTCAGGAAGTGCTTAAAGCAAGAAGTGCATCCAGATAAAAAGATGAGGATCCAATAAATTTTCACTATCTTCTGCAACCCGGTCATGGATCTCTACGAAAACGTAATTGAATTACAAACTCTGCAACCTGTCTTATTTTTCGCTTGTCGAGGTATTTCTTTCGAAGCGGACACGAAATAAATACACCAAGCGTTTTATTATATAAGGATATCTGGCTGGCCTATTACGAACGTCAGGCGCCACAAGCAAAGCGAACATAACATGTGAGAGAAACGAAAAGCGGTAGATAGGATACGAGTGAAATGGTCTTTATGTCTGTGCTTTGAAAGTGACTGAAATTTTTTTCAAGAAGCCTTAAAGAAGACAGCTATGGTGGAATTTCGTTCTAGCGAAAATCCTAGCTTTTCACATGTTAAATTTCAACCTTTCCTACATTGAAAAGCGTAACGTGCAGACACACGGACGGACGGACTTAGGGACGGATGGAGCCTCAAGCAGAATTTATTTTACTATCTTGGGAACCCGCCCTAATTTAATTCATTCTAAAGGTCGATTCTTAAATTAGTCTTTTTAACGTGTTTTTTTTTTTTCAAACCATCTGAAGTGTTGCACATGCTAGTCAACAGAACGAGTTTCATCTCCGCGTCAGAAAAATGCATTGTTGTGGACATTTTCTTAGTACAAAAGTGCAACAATTTTGTGCCATAATTCCCAACTGATTTGCAGAAATATCCAAAAATTTAACGGTTCATGCTGAGAAGACTGAACTGACGGCTAACATATTTACACTTTTGTGGTAAACTTAAAGTTGTGTTTAGGAGTGCTTTAAAAAATGTTTGGGCGTTGAGCTTATAAAACTCATTTTTTGACTAGCGTGTGCACGGGCCTTAATAAAGCATGAATTCGTTTTGGCAGTTGAAGAACAAGTGAAGTCCTAATGATTCCGAGTTATGGAGCATGACCAAAATTGATTGAGGAAGTAGCTAATGGAATTCAACAGTCCTCCCAACACTATCGGAAAAATAGAATTAAATGATCAATAACTCCCGACAATGGCGGATAAATAGAAGGAAATGATCACTACTTCCCAACACTGGAGAAAAATACAAGGAGATGACCACCACCTCACATCACCGGTGGAAAAATAGAAAAGAATAACCACCACCTCCCAGCACTGGTGGATAAATAGTAGCAAGTAACCACCACCTCCCAGCACTGGTGGATAAATAGAAAAATTGCCACCACCTCCCAGCAGTGGCAGAAAAACTAGAAGAAAATGACCACCACCTCCTCCAACTCCACTCAGGCGACTACCGTAAACATTACAACTGATTCTTGTTCCAAGTTTGCGCCTACACACGCACTGTATCTTCCTGTGGCGTAGTATCTCTGCCGTTGTTACTATGATAAAGACCTTGAAATGTTTACTAGAGGCAAGTACACACGAGGTGCCCTAGACTGTGTCTAAACGTGACTTACAAAAACGATGGTTAATGGCGGTGAATATTGGAATCGTTGGGTTAGATGAGGCATTTTAGGGTTAGGGTTAAGCGAGGTACTGGATCTCTTACCCTCGCCTAGGATTAACTTTGGGTCGATTTTCGCTCTTTTTAGGCCGTACTGTCGGAAAACCTGAACTAATTTCTGGTAAGTTGGATTAGAATCCTTCATAACTTCGGGTAGGTTAGGGGAGCGCAGGTCTGGCTTTTCTAACCACCCCTTTTTTTCATTTCGGGTACGTAATTTTTTGGTTTGGGCGCATGCTGGGTTAGAAAGCATAGGATAGGTTTTGGTCACAAGGATTGCAAAATCACCATCAACACCACAGCCGTTGTAGGTACGGCTGTACCTAGTGGCCTTTGTTTACACGTGTAATTAAAGTGGGAATAAACGCCAAGAACATAGGATGTAGAGACGCAGAGTACCTGTTAGGACCGCCTTGTCCTAGTCCTTTCTCAAACATGTAAGTGTTCCAGAAATTAAAGCTGGATATTAATGATGCAGGGCAGATTCGATTGAGCAGCGAAAATGAAGACGAGTTCGATTGGGCAGCAAGATTACTCTTTCAAACAAACAAACAAACAAACAAAACAAAATTATTTATTCTTCCAAAAGTTTCCAAGGCTTGACTTACCCTAAAGTTCAGACAGGCGCGCTGGCTTCCACCTGTTGATTCCAGTATCAGGCGTCGGCCCTTAACTGATGCCCTGTGAGACTTTTGAAAACTCAATCTTGCTAATCTTGCTCATAATATGGAAAATTCAGTTGGTACAACATTACATGGTCGTGATGCTACTAACACCTGTAAAACTATTCAGAGTGGCTAAACCAAAAGTTCCTGTCTGCATTTCCGGACAGCTTAAGTCATGTGGGACTAGCTTAGATCGACATTAACTCCTTTAACTCCTCCTCTAACTCCTCTATTGTTCTCTCATTACAACTTGCACTAATAGCTAAAAGCAGACAAATTAAAACGAGAACAAGCCTACTAAAACGAGTGTATCACTTGCGAGGCAATCTATCATCGAAGTAAAAAACGTCAGCTATTAAAAAAATACGTATAACAAATTATTTCCTAAAGAATAGATACAAATTTGAAAGACATCAAGAAGTCTTTTTTACATAGTTCTTGATTTAAACTCCTTGAGGGAAAAGAAGGGTTTGTGGTGTGAGTCAACTGAGGCACAAGAAATAATTAGCTGTGCAATGATAACGATCAGGCACATCCACAACTGCGGCAGCAATAACCTACAATCCACGCTGCTCAAGCAGCTGCACTACCTAAAGACATTTGACAGCCTTCTCTAAAACTACGTATAATTCATCAAATATTTCAAACAAGGACATGTCACTGCCGCCATTCTACTGTTTTAAAAAATTATTAAACTAATACTAACAACACTGATAATTTCTTATAGTTCTGCTGCTTTTTATACGTGTTATGATTTAAAAACTAGCGTAATTCTATAAGTGATATTGCAACCATATGTACTATCAACGTATTAGTTTGTATTACACTCTGAGTATCACAAAATGATGCAACAAGCAATAGAAAAACTGTATAAAATAATCAGCTAGCTTTGATACATGTTAAGAATTAATTCTTAAAAGTACTGTTGCAACGATAAGAATCATTTGTTTATTTTGTAATTAGTAAAATGGACAATATGAATAGTAAAACTCACAGACCAGGCAAATTTCCATAAAAATCATCAGTGAGATCTGCAAAAACAAAGTATGTACATTTAACTATTTTCTATGCGATAGTTTCGAAATAACAATTACAATCCATACTTGGGCAAATCAATAAATGCTATCCTATATAACTAGGTAAAATAAAGCAGTAATAGAAAAAAGCATAAAATCATTCAAGGAAAATTCCTAACTGCTACTGTGAGTTAAAAAAAAGAACTAGTTTACATGGTTATGTTCGTGGGACTCTACGGGTATTTACGCAATGGACAGGGGCGCGGAAGATTGGTCGATGTTCAAGGAGGGGCATTCAGCTTTTATGTACATTGATTCTAAAATACGTAAGTCAGATTGAGTCTGTGCAGTGTCTATTATAGGGAAATTACGGATATGAAGTGGGTGGTTGTTGAGTTCACTGTGATCACGAGGGCTGGAGTGCTATCTGACAGTTAGAGGTCTGTTGGTTCGGAGAGATATGCCTAAATGTTGAGAAAAGCGGACTTTGGACTGCTTGATACTGCTTCCAATGTACGAGTCATGGCAGACCTCGCATTGAAATTTATAAATAATCATGGAACGCAGATCAGATGGTACGGTGTCCTTGAATTTAAAAAAAATTAGTTTACGGCAAATGAATTTGTAAGAGCCAATTTATTGTGAATTTGTATATAAAAATCCGGTAAAATATTTTTCAAATATAGCACTATTCTGTACGAAGGAGGTCCGATGTAGGCTAGCGGAACGTAAATTTTTTGTCGGGGTACAGTGGCAACTAGAGTTTGTGGGTTATGCTTTCTATTTAAAAGGATTCGGAGATACTTATCGAGCAGGAAAGTGGGATACCCATTCTTTTTGAAGAATGTTGTTAGAAAAATTTATTTCTTCTTTGAAATAAGAAGATGAAAGTATGTATGCTCTATGGAGTAACGTGCGGATAGCATTTATCTTATAAATAAGAGGTGTGAAACTGAAGAAACTAGTGCCTAAGCCAGTGAAAGTTGGTCTTCGGCATACTGATGTAGAAAAGTATGTGTCGTGTCGTTCAACTATTCCATCTAAAAACGGAAGTTTCCTGTTCTTTTCTGTGTCCATTGTAGGCACAATAATGGTAAATTATTATGGCGCGCTGCAATACTGATTGCTGGTATTAAAAATGCACAATATATTGTAAAAGAATATTAAAAATGCACAATATATTGTAAAAGAAAAAAGTATGAGACATCATTCATGGAGGGGGGCAAAACATACTCTGGCCCCCCTTTTTTCAGTCTTGGGGGGCCATGGTCCTGTTGCCCCCTCTGGATACGACTATGAGTGTGAGGATCATTGACCTGTGAAATTCTCTCCCCAACGCAGTAGTAGTATAGTAGACTTATTCTTTATGGATGGCGTCCAAACGAAACCGACAACATTACAACAAGAAACATAAAATATGTTAGAAATAACTCATGGTTACCAATTCAAGCCGAAGCGAGAAACTTCTTAGCTTTATTCGAAATTTGCAGTTCAATTTTGCACAAATTAAACATTTTCACGGGCATCGGAGGAGCGTCCGCTCGAGGGTTGAAGTCCGAATGATATCCCGAAAACCGGATGTTGCCATAAAGGCAAGCATGAAATCTTTGTCATTCCATATAGTTACATTGAAGTTTAAAATTAAAATTACTTTGCGTCAAATGAGCTTTCAGATTCTAACCTTTTGCTACATCTCTAAGCTAATTCAAGAGAGCTATGCATGACTATTGGAGGTATCGACAGTTTATCTATGTTCAGTAGAAGGGGGCATGCAGATACTGGTCTTCTTCAGTTTGGCCTTTTGTGTGCTCTGCGCATAATGCTTCGATTATTCCTAGCTATGGTTTGAGGTTAGTTACTAAATTATTTGTGCTTCCCGTTGTGCTGTCACCCTGTTTCTTGCAGACTTGGACTGTGGAAGGCCTGATGGGCAATGTGGTTTACTTCGATTGGTCCTATTTGTTGTTTTCTGCAGGGGCGTCGTTACAGGGAATTAACTATCTGACTTCTGCTTCCAGCTACGGCGCCATTGTACTCCTTGCTAATTTGAACTTTGCAGGGAAAGGACGTGCCGAGAGGATAGATAAAACCGGGAAGGGCACTCACTTTGTACCTGCTTGGGGTGCTTATTGTAGTTTTGAAGAGATATTCATGAATTACTGCGACAGTCGGCTCTGTGTTTTGTCCTGTTTGTTCTCTGAATTCTGCATATGAAACACCCTCAAGTCAATTTGCTTCTGTTAAAATGTGAGCTGAGCTAATCAATGAGCACACCTCCTTCACGCAGTTCCACCTACAGAGCCCGAGTCGTTTACATTTGTCCTTAACTTTGACTTCATTGGAATGTTTTGGACTAAGGGGATGGCAATTTTGTGAGCGACTTGGGTAAGGGAGGTGGACTCTGTAAGGGAGGTGGACTCTATGTGCTGTTTTCGTTTCAAGTGATATTTTGAAATGAAATATGATGGCGGTCTGATAACGTATTGTTTCTATT
>LQNS02020120.1:13000561-13012561 GCA_001587735.2 Parhyale hawaiensis | reverse complement strand
TCACGAGTAATAGTTTCTTCACACTATTTATAGTATTTGCTTGGATGTTTATTGTCCAATCTTTTCCTGAAACTGTCCGAAGTCACCCCGCGTCCGACGTCACCCAATTTTACGGTAACTGTAAGGAGTGGTAAACCATCAATTTTTTTCCAATCAAAAAACTTCACCTGGGCAGAAAAACTGGTGCAGTCAAGAGTGAAACGGAGCATACCACTATCTATGGCATTCAATATGATGAGCTTCCACTTTGAGACATTTTTGACTTTGTTTGAAAATATGTCTATTTTCAGTGCTCAAAAAAATTATCTTTGTATCTTGTTTTTCGTGGGGTGACTTTGGACACCCTTCTGTACTAATTAGTATAATTTATTTTAGACTCCACAGCCAATTTCTCTGATTTCAGTGCCATAAAAGGCACTGCTGCAAGAATTTGGCCCAAAATAGATGTCTCAACTAGAATGCCTCGTGGCGTAAGACCATCCGAGGTGGGAGCAAATTCTACAAAGTCATTTTTGATAGCTAACTAAGCCTTGTTTCTCACATGAATGCTTTGTCCAACTGGATGGCACTGCACTGACTGCCCCATTCAGATATCTGAATTAAAATCATAGGAAAAGTAGGACACCTAGTGGCAAGAGATGATCTGCCGTGGTGGAGGAAAATTTGCTCCAATGAAGGCAAATATACTTCGGTGGAGAATAATTCACCAGTGAGAAGTAGAACAAGATGTTGAACTCACTGTAGCTCTAAGTTATTAATATGTATCATTAGTTCCCTTCATTTTGTAGTTCAACATTGTCTCTTCAAGTTTAGTGGAAATAAGCAGTGTTTTCCAATCTATTATTGTTATTAGCCAGCTCTCAACCCAGCTAGTTTTGCAGATTTATTTAAAAGGCCAAATTATAGTCCAAAGCCACCCTGCCGTGTCCAGGATTGGCACGGGGAGGCCAGGAACCCATAACCTACCACAATTTAAAATGTGTCCGAGGTCACACTACCCCTGTCCCTCATTTCATAGTGTGGCACTTCTTGCCAAGATCTTGGCGAGTAGTTTGCCGCCCTCGAAAATGCGGGTGGGCGCCTGTGAGCGCCGCGACCTGTGGAACCTCATTTCATAGTGTGGCACTTCTCCCCTAGATTTTGGCGAGTAGTTTGCCGCCCTCGGAAATGCCGGTGGGCGCCACGACCTGTGGAACCTCATTTCATAGTGTAGCACTTTTTGCCAAGATCTTAGCGAGTAGTTTGCCGCCCTCGGAAATGCGGCCCCTGTCCAAATGTCGAAAGCCACCCCAGGGGCAAGGGTGACTTTGGACATCTTCTAACCACTAATATCTCCAAAATTTTCTGGTCTGGATTTTATGCTTCATTGCTAACGTATAGGCCTCATTTCATAGTGTGTCGCTTCTCGCCAAGATCTTGGCAAGTAGCTTGACGCTCTCAGAAATGCAGCCGGGCGCCTATGAGTGCCGCGACCTGTGGAACCTCATTTCATAGTGTGTCGCTTCTCGCTAAGATCTTGGCGAGTAGCTTGCCGGCCTCGGAAATGCAACGTACAGGCACCCCATACGATTATGAATAAAGCAACTAACTTTCCCTCCAGCACAAATAATGAAGCACTGGCACTAGGAAAGTCCTTCATTTTGTCCGAAGTCACCCCATCTTACGGTACCAGGCGCCAAAGTTTTACATAACATTTTCTCAATATCCTCATCATATGGAATGGAAAAATAAAAGGTAGCCTAGCAATAGCTGTAAAAGAAAAATATAAAAAATTGGGTAAAATTTTACTTTCACTTACACATGTTTTTTTGGGTTTTTGTTGCTTTCAGTATGTTAATTGGGTCAATTTAAGACAATTTACATAAATAACATTTCTGTCGCAAATGCTTAGTTTTTGAGATATTAGACTTTGAAGTTCCCATTGTTCTCCTATGGGAGAAACTAGCCGATGTCATCACAGGCTTTAAATGAACCGAACCTGGCCTTGCCTAACCTAACCTTACTTAACCTTGTCTTACCTAACCTAACCCTAGTTTCGCTTGTTAGGACCGCTCGGTATTTTCTCCCATTGAAAAACAATGGGAACTTTAAAGTCATATATCTCAAAAACTAAGCATTTGCGACAAAAATGTCATTTCTGTAAAATGTCTTGAATTGACCCAATTTACATACTGAACACAAGAAAAGTCATGAAATAAGTAGAAGTAAAATAATACCAAAAACTGTCCACATTTACAAATTTTCTTGTAACTGAAAATTCAGAATTGAATATTTGTTTATGCAGCTAATGGAATTTTGGAGTTAGAGTCAGGCTAAAAATGCCAACTCAAACTGATAGAGCAAGTGAAATTTCAACTCCAAATCCCTCTCGAATCATTTGACTCCGCAATCCTCCACATTTCAGAAAGTGTGCATTGTCGCCAATTATTTGGCGACTTTTCATGGTTAGAAATGACCATTTGTGTCTTTTTGGTGACTCTAAAAGAGGGGCTTTGTGCAAATATGTCTTTTTGGTGACTGCAGAAAAGAAACATTANTTGGCGACTAACTGTTGCAGACTTTAAAAACGCTACAAACAGCCCTGTCATATCTTTATCAGTAGTAATTTTTCTTAGCCGAGAGTCAAGTAACAAGTCTGAGACTGTGAGACAGTTTATAGACTCATTACCGGGTGATGAACATGGTAAATTAACCGAAAAATTTTTAAGTTTCAAGTGGTAGCACAAAGTATAGTTTTACAGTATTTGTGATTGATAAGCTTTATGTATCTGTAAGATTTGGCAACTGGTGACCACATTGTCGGTGACTGGTGACAACATTTTGGACTAGTGGCAACTAATTTTGTGGCGACTGGCGACCTGATTAGCCTGGCGATCAGCCCCCTTCACCCTCGTTTGGCGACTCCTCTGCCACACTCTGGAATTTATATGGGCAATCCTGCCAAATACAGACCAATTTAAGAAAACCTTTGCCAAAAATGCTAGGAAAAGATAGAGAAAAATGCATATCCATTGCTAAGATCTATAGGTCACAGAAATGGGGCAAATCTGTCACGGATGAACGTGGAATGATGGAATCTTTGCAATAATCAGCAGCCTGGCGCCCTGGCCTATGTACCTATATGCTTCAGCAGCCCTGATAAGAGATTTTTTATATAGGTAGCCTATATATTTTGTTCTATCTTGTGTCACTGCTCAAGAAGCTTCTAACTCATGAAATTCCCTGCCACTGCCCTCAACAGGTCTACTTACACCGCCGTTACTGGAGAGTGGTTAGCCTAAACAGAAGAGATAGGCTAGTATCAGTCGGTACGATTGCTGACTGAAATATTAAGCAATTCACACGTTATATTATACTTGCTACTACATTTATGAGCCAAACTCCGTCACGGTTACAAACTATATNAGCCTAAACAGAAGAGATAGGCTAGTATCAGTCGGTACGATTGCTGACTGAAATATTAAGCAATTCACACGTTATATTATACTTGCTACTACATTTATGAGCCAAACTCCGTCACGGTTACAAACTATATGAAGATGAAACGTGTTATTGAATGCCGTCGTCAGTTGTAATTCGGTTCACAATAACAACAAACCTGAACGGAGTTCAAACCAAAACATACCAATGAAGTCAAAGTTAGGGACAAATGTAAACGACTCGGGCTCTGTAGGTGGAACTGCGTGAAGGAGGTGTGCCCATTGATTGGCTCAGCTCACATTTTAACAGAAGCAAATTGACTTGAGGGTGTTTCATATGCAGAATTCAGAGAACAAACAGGACAAAACACAGAGCCGAATGTTGCAGTAAATCATGAATATCTCTTCAAAATTTCAATGAGCACCCCAAGCAGGTACAAAGTGAGTGCCCTTCCCAGTTTCATCTATCCTCCCGGCACGTCCTCTCCCTTCAAAATTCAAATTAGCAAGGAGTACAATGGCGCCGAAGCTGGAAGCAGAAGTCAGATAGTTTACTCCCTGTAACGACGCCCCTGCAGAAAACAACAGATAGGACCAATCGGAATAAACCACATTGCCCATCAGGCCTTCCACACTCCAAGTCTGCAAGGAACAGGGTGACAACACAACGGGGAGCACAAATAATTTAGAACCTCCCCTCAAACCATAGCTAAGAATAATCGAAGCATTATATGCAGAGCACACAAAAGGCAAAACTGAAGAAGACCAGTATCTGCATGCCCCCTTCTACTCAACATAGATAAACTGTCGATACCTCCAATAGTGATGCATAGTTCTCTCGAATTAGCTTAGAGATGTCGCAAAAGGTTAGAATTTGATACCTCATTTGACGTAAAGTAATTTTAATTTTAAACTTCAATGTAACTATATGGAATGACAAAGATCTCATGTTCGCCTTTATGGCAACATCCGGTTTTCGGGATATCATTCGGACTTCAACCATCGAGCGGATGCTCCTCCGATGCCCATGAAAATGCTTAATTTTTGCACAATTGAAATATGTACTCAGTAAAAGATTGCAAATTTCGAATAAATCTAAGAAGATCCTCGCTTCAGCCTGAATGGGTAAGCATGAGTTATTTCTAACCTGTTTTATGTGTTTCTTGTTCTAACGTTGTTGGTTTCTTTTGGACGCCATCCATAGAGAATAAGTCTACTATACTACTACTGCGTTGGGGAGAGAATTTCACTGGTCAATGATCCTCACACTCATAGGCGTATCCAGAGCCGGGGCAACGGGACCATGACCCCCCAAGACTGAAAAAAGGGGGCTAGAGTATGTTTCGCCCCCGCCAAGAATGATGTCTCATACTTTTTTTTTACTATATATTGTGCATTTTTAATACCAGCAATCAGTATTGCAGCGCGACATATTAATTTACCATTATTGTACCTACAATGGACACAGAAAACTTCCGTTTTTATATGTAATAGTTGAACGACACGACACATACTTTTCTACATCAATATACCAAAAGCCAAATTTCACTGGCTAAGACACTAGTTTCTTCAGTTTCACACCGCTTTTTATAAGGTAACTGCTATCCGCACGTTACTCCATAGAGCATACATACTTTCATCTTCTTATTTCTATTTCAACGAAGAAATAAATTTTCTAAAAACATTCTTCAAAAAGAATGGGTATCCCACTTTCCTGCTCGATAAGTATCTCCGAATCCTTTTAAATAGAAAGTATAACCCACAAACTCCAGTTGCCACTGTACCCCGACAAGAAATTTACGTTCCGCTAGCCTACATCGTACCTCCTTCGTACAGAATAGTGCTATATTTGAAACATATTTTACCGAATTTCTATATATAAATTCACTTTAAATTTGCTCATACAAATTCATTTGCCGTAATTTTTTTTAAATTCAAGGACACTGTACCGTCTGATCTGCGTTCCATGATTATTCATAAATTTCAATGCGAGGTCTGCAATGATTCGTACATTGGAAGCAGTATCAAGCAGTCCAAAGTTCGCTTTTCTCAACATTTAGGCACATCTCTCCGAGCCAACAGACCTCTAACTGTCAAATAGCACTCCAGCCCTCGTGATCACTGTGAACTCAACAACCACCCACTTCATATCCGTAATTTCACTATAATAGTCACTGTACAGACTCAATCTGACTTACGTATTTTAGAATCAATATACATAAAAACTGAATACCCCTCCTTGAACATCGACCAATCTTCCGCGCCTCTGTCCATCTCGTAAATACCCGTAGAGTCCCACGAACCTAACCATGTAAACTAGTTCTTTTCTTTTAACTCACAGTAGTAGTTAGGAATTTTCCTTGAATGATTTTATGCTTTTTTCTATTACCGCTTTCTTTTACCAAGTTATATAGGATAACATTTGCTTATTTGTCCAAGGATGGAATTTTGTAATTGTTATTTCGAAACTATAGCATAGAAAATAGTTTTATGTACATACTTTGTTTTTGCAGATCTTACTGATGATGATTTATATCGAAACCGGCCTGGTCTGAGAGGCTTACAATTCATATTGTCCATCTTACTTATGACAAAATAAACAAATGATTTTTATCGTTGCAACAGTACTTTTAAGAATTAATTCTTAAGAGGTATGAAAGCTAGCTGATTATTTTACGCAGTTTTTTCTATTGCTTGTGGCATCATTTTGTGATACACAGAGTGTAATACAAACTAATGCGTTGATAGTACAAATCGTTACAATATCACTTATAGAATTAAGCTAGTTTTTAAATCATAACACGTATAAAAAGCAGCAGAACATTAAAAAATTATCAGTGTTGTTAGTATTAGTTGAAATAATTTTTTAAAACAGTAGAATGGCGGCAGTGACTTGTCCTTGTTTGAAATATTTGATGAATTATACGTAGTTTTAGAGCAGGCTGTCTAATGTATTTAGGTAGTGTGGCTGCCTGAGCAGCATTGATTGTAGGTTATTGCTGCCGCAGTTGTGGATGAGCCTCATCGTTATCATTGCACAGCTAATTATTTCTTGTGCCTCAGTTGACTCACAACACAAACCCTTCTTTTCCCTCAAGGAGGTATGTTGCAATAGCTAGGATATTTCTTTTTTAAATCAAGAATTTTATAAAAAAGACTTCTTGATGTCTTTCAAATTTGTATCTATGCTTTGCGAAATAATTTGTTATATGTATTTTTTTAATAGCTGACGGTTTTGACTTCGATGATAGATTGCCTCGCAAGTGATACACTCGCTTTTAATAGGCTTATTCTCGTTTTAAGTTGTCTGTTTTTAGCTATTAGTGCAAGTTGTAATGAGAGAACAATAAAGGAGTTAATGTCGATCTAAGCTAGTTCCCCTAGACTTAAGCTGTCCGGAAATGCAGACAGGAACTTTTGGTGTAGCCACTCTGAATAGTTTTACAGGTGTTAGTAGCATCACGACCATGTAATGTTGTACCAGCTGAATTTTCCATATTATCAGCAAAAGTCTCACAGGGCATCAGTTAAGGGACGGCGCCTGATATTGGAATCAACAGGTTGAAGCCAGCGCGCCTGTCTGAACTTTCAAGTAAGTCAAGCCTTGGAACCCGTTGGAGAAATAAATAATTTTGTTTGTTTGTTTGTTCGAAAGAGTAATCTTGCTGCCCAATCGAACGTGTCCTTATTTTCGCTGCTCAATCGAATCTGCCCTGCATCATTAATATCCAGCTTTAATTTCTGGAACACTTACATGTTTGAGAAAGGACTAGGACAAGCCCAGCTAGCAATTTGCCTTGATTTTACGTCGATAGCACGTCGTGTTTTGGTGGCTCAACGTGCTAAGCACGTCGATTTGTGGACTCCAGATAACGTTGGTACAACGTTGTGCCCGGCACATTGTGAAACAACGTGCTGGCAACGTTATGACAACGTTCATAGTTATCTATCATAGTCAATTTAGCTCCAGATAACGTTGTTAGCACGTTGTGTCAAAACGTGCTAGGCACGTTCTTAGCACGTCGCATCACAACGTGCTACCGACGTATCCAGCACGTTGAATCACAACGTACCAGAGGACCGCCCAGCACAAGGTGCTAAGGACGTTGTCAGCACGTTGTTAGCACGTTGTGATACGATGTGCTAACAACATTATCTGGAGTCCACAAATCAACGTTGATAGCACGTTGAGCCACAAATCACAACGTTGATTCTACGTCGTGTGTTAGCGGGGAGGCAATCCTAATAGGTAATCTGCGCCTCTACATCCTATGTTCTTGGCGTTTATCCCCACTTCAATTACACGTGTAAACAAAGGCCACTAGGTACAGCCGTACTTACAACGGCTGTGGTGTTGGTGGTGATTTTGCAATCCTCGTGACCAAAACCTATCCTATGCTTCCAGTACCTCGCTTAACCCTAACCATAAAATGCCTCATCTAACCCAACGATTCGTTTTCATCTACCACGTTTAGACAGAGTCGGTCTAGGGCACCTCGTGTGTACTCGCCTCTAGTAACCATTTCAAGGTCACTAGAAAAGTAACAACGGCAGAGATACTACGCCACAGGAAGATACAGTGCGTGTGTAGGCGCATACTGGGAACAAGAATCAGTTGTAGTGTGTACGGTAGTCGACTGCGTGGAGTTGGAGGAGGGGGTCGTTATTTTCTTCTAGTTTTTCAGCCACTGCTGGGAGGTGGTGGTAATTTTTCTATTTTTCTGCCAGTGCTGGGAGGTGGTGTTTTTTTTTTCTTCTAGTTTTTCCGCGAGTGCTGAGAGGTGGTTGTTACTTGCTTCTATTTATCCGCCAGTGTTGGCAGGTGGTGTTTTTTTTTTCGATTTTTCCACCGGTGATATGACATGGTGGTCATCTCCTTGTATTTTTCTCCAGTGTTGGGAAGTAGTGATCATTTCCTTCTATTTATCCGCCATTGTCGGGAGTTAGTGATCATTTAATTCTATTTTTCCGATAGTGTTGGGAGGAGTGTTGAATTCCCTTAGCTACTTCCTCAATCAATTTTGGTCATGCTCCATAACTCGGAATCATTAGGGCTTCACTTGTTTTTCAACTGCCAAAACGAATTCATGCTTTATTAAGGCCCGTGCACACGCTAGTCAAAAAATGAGTTTTATAAGCTCAACGCCCAAACATTTTGTAAAGCGCTCGTAAACACAACTTTGTGTTTACCAGAAAAGTGTAAATATGTTAGCCGTCAGTTCAGTCTTCTCAGCATGATCCGTTAAATTAGTTTTGGATATTTCTGCAAATCAGTAGGGAATTATGGCACAAAAATGTTGCACTTTTGTACTAATAAAATGTCCACAACAATGCATTTTTCTGACGCGGAGATGAAACTCGTTCTGTTGACTAGCAAGTGCAACACTTCAGATGTTTTGAAAAAAAAAAACACGTTTAAAAAAAACTAATTGAAGAATCGACCTTTAGAATGAATTAAATTAGGGCGGGTTCCCAAGATAGTAAAATAAATTCTGCTTGAGGCTCCATCCGTTCGTAAGTCCGTCCGTCCGTGTGTCTGCACGTTACGCTTTTCAATGTAGAAAAGGGGGAAATTTAACTTGTGAGAAGCTAGGGTTTTCGCTAGAACGAAATTCAACCATAGCTGTCTTCTTTAAGGCTTCTTGAAAAAAATTCAGTCACTTTCAAAGCACAGACATAAAGACCATTTCACTCGAATCCTATCTACCGCTTTTCATTTCTCTCACATGTTATGTTCGCTTTGCTTGTGGAGCCTGACGTTCGTAATAGGCCAGCCAGATATCCTTATATAATAAAACGCTTGGTGTATTTATTTCGTGTCCGCTTCGAAAGAAATACCTAGACAAGCGAAAAATAAGCCAGGTTGCAGAGTTTGTAATTCAATTACGTTTTCGTAGAGATCCATGACTGGGTTGCAGAAGATAGTGAAAATTTATTGGATTCTTATATTTTTATCTGGATGCACTTCTTGCTTGAAGCACTTCTTGAAATCGGGACAATATGTATGCAGCTTTTGGAGTCCGATTTTATAACCTTTTTCTCTCAGGTCACGACGTATAAATTCGGCGGATAATCAATGGGGCAATCACGAGGTAATGATTATTCACGGGCAGTAGATAATTATTTCTTCTAGCTTACCTACTGTCTTTCTCTGAGAGTGTATATTTTGCTTCAGAGGCCGAAATTTGAGCAATTCAGTGAAGTAGATAGTTAAGTATGGAAGACAGTGTTATTTATACGGCGCACTCATATTCCATATAGGGTGACTGGAAGGGAATTCAAGTTTACTACAGTGTTTTACTTAAGATTTTATTTGGGAAGACGCACGTTTAATTAAGAAAGAGGATAGGGAACGTAAACGAAGAACGAGACTACTGCAGTCTCAAGAACGAAGACGTGCTATCAATGGAGAGATGAAGCGCCTATGCGGCACAGAGATAAGAAGACTTGAAGCAGAAGGGTTACAGAAGAGAATAAGAGTTGCTAATAAGCGTGAGCGGAAAAATTTGGAAACGGCAAGTCAAAGAAGAGAGCAAACATATCGAATATTGCGCGAAGTTTTTCACGCATGGGTCCACTAGTGTAGTTAGAATACGCTGCTGGAGAATAGGAGAAGGGGTTCAGTTTAAATTTCAGCTGCTACTTCTCGCAGGTCTTACGTAGAAGATTCACAGCCTGATTTGGGACATTTTTCAACTTTTGTATGCATGATATGGTTCCGAGGGTATCATAATTGAAGAACAATCCTTCTTTTCTATTGAATTTGCACAGGCAATTAGAATGATATCGGTCTGAGATATCACTGAAGAACATTGCTTCTGATCTGTAGAATTTGAACAGGTTTCAGCTGCTTCCACAGCAGCGTCATCGGATGGGTATGGAGAAGCTTTTCCATGCTTCGTTAGACGGGATTCGCCTAAGGCAACATCTTTGATAGAGTTTTTGATCTTGTCGGGCATGAGCTATATCGCACATTTTTTAGACAAATTTTTTCTTAGCAGTTCAAGAGACTCAGTATTGATTGGAGTTTGTGTTCTTTGCGTGCGTAATCTATTACGCTAATGCTTTCTTTAGCTGAATCTCTTAGATGCAGCTGAAACTTTCTGCTGAGCTGACGCTTTTTATATTGAATTTACATTGCCAAATTTCAACGCTTGAGGTGCAACTATCGGTTGGTTGGTATCCAGTATACGGTAAACCCTGAGCATTTCCGGTGAATTCTTTTGATTGTACTATATTTTCTTAGTGCTGCTCAACGTTTGCCGAATTTCAAGATGATATTCGCTCCTTATCTTGCAGGGGGGATATTTTAATCTTGCAAAACTCATGCAAGGCTGTACAACTTGCGTTTCATTAACAGAACATCACTCTTGCAGGGATGAGACCTATTTTACAGCAAAACCAATACCAGCAAAAAGAACAATAATAAGCTTAATCAGAAAACTACTTCCGTCATATTTGACGTTTGGGCCCTCTGCCTGGCGCTATTTACGGGGTAGGTTAGGTTAACAGAGCGGCGTTAGGTCAAGCTAAAATGAGGTATAATAGCGTAGCTTCGGATTGCTGCATTTTAGAAAGAGAACGTCAACTAATCGTGGAATTCTCACCGGTCGCTCAGAAGTTACGTTAGCGTAGACAATATAATTATTATGTTAGGGTAGACAGACATTAATTAATAAGTTTGTTAGGGTCAAGTGACGGGCGTTAACTTAGATGGGGTGTGTTAGGTTAGAAGAGCTGCATTAGGTTAAACTCGGGTAAACTGCAATGGCGTAACGTGCGCGTGGCGTGGTCTCCCTCATTTTGGAAGTTATAGAATTTATTTAACCGTGAAATTTCCACGGGTCCCGCTAGTGTATAATATTAATAGCGTTATTCCTACGTTACTTCGTGTGTTACGCTCTTCATCAGTAACAGATAGCAGGAAATTAGATATAAAGTTAGGTTCTATCCATGATGCTTAGGATGAAGTCGAGCTCGGCTGCATGAAGGTGCACGTTAAATGTAAAGGTAATGCGGATAAAACGTCATACATATACATTTCCCTTGCGCACAGACATTGTTGAATATAGTTTTCAAAGCAACGGAGCTGGTGATGGTGACCCACACGGCCAGGAGTAAATGGGAACAAATAGCGCGTTGTCTACCACCAAATAAGTAACACTTAACTTTTGCAACAAAAAAAAAATGTGATAACGATCCAACGGGTCACGGGCGGTTTAGTACACTATAAAACTTGATTATATTTGTTCCTTACTGTAGAAATTCCAGGGGTCCGGCCTGAAAGGCCCGGCCGGACTGCACTAGTCTGAACTCTGGACATTCTCGGTGATGGTAAGTGATGGTGACATGTACGCGCGGTGCGCGTGTGCGTGTCTGGCTGTCTGCACTCTGCTGCAGTCTCTGCAGTGCAGTGCACAGTAAACACAGTTTACTGTGGTGCAGTGACAATTTTGACAGTCCACATTGAGCAAGCTTGGTGTGAGGTTAGCGCTGCTCTCTAAGCAAGCAATATGGCTGCAGACTATGAATGGGACTTTCAGTGGCCAGATGCCTACGAACAAAGTTTACGTTATGGCGA
>LQNS02020120.1:12966114-12997906 GCA_001587735.2 Parhyale hawaiensis | reverse complement strand
CTCTCTTTTCTCCTCTCCTCTATATCCTACTAACATAATGGCAATAGCTCATAGAGTGCCGGGGCGTATGTTCCGGTGTCTCTTTGGGAATGGGCCTATTGGTTCGTCTACTGCCGCCTTTCTAATCTAATCTAATAATCTAACAATTTTTCAGCTCTTTCACCAGTCACGTTTTTTCGTGTTTCTTCGTATACTAGGCCGGCACCACAAAAAAGACGCTCACTCGCAACACTAGTTGGCGGACAAGCAAGATAAGACATTGCTAGCTGAGAAAAATTGGGATAAATATTCGCGTGCTTCTTCCACGATTTCAGAAGATCTTCATCGGTGGATATGCTTAGATATTCGCATAATATTCGCATGTCTACAGGGTATACATGCGAATGCGGATATTGGAAACCATGCGAATATTCGCGAATGCGAATATCCAGTCCACCTTGACTATGAATGGCTAAACTTTTTGAGCATGGAAGGTGCTTCTACATTATTTGATTATTCTTAATTTTTTTCAGGCGTTTATGATTCAACGCTTCCCGGATCATCTACTTTATTTGTTGTAAGACATTTTTATCGATTATCATTTTCTTGTTAAGGAGTTCATTCATTTCAAACAAAAGGTGTTATGAGCGACTTCGGTTATGGCCACCAAAGAGCAACATGAAGAAGATAAAGAAGAAAAGTAAGCAGCGAGTGCTTCGCATTCAGAACACATATATTTTCGAACTAGCCTAAGGACTGTCGCACTTGGTAGGCTATCGGCCGCAGGAGGATCGCCTCCTCACGGACCTCTTGCACGCCATGTCATCGCTGCAAAATTTTACCGTCCCGCTTCCAAAACTTTGTGGGCATAAACAGCGATAACAACATCATGGCGGCGTGTATCAATAAAGTACTCCTAGCAAGGTCACTGTTGGGACCACAGGTATAGGATGCGTCCAGTGTGACGCCGATGTTGGTTACCATTTGCTTTCCAGCGCCCAGGGTTTACCATGCTGTTGGGCTGTTTACCATGCTGTTGGGCTGTTTACCACGCTGTTGGGCTGTTTACCACGCTGTTGGGCTGTTTACCAAGCTGTTGGGCTGTTTACCACGCTGTTAGGCTGTTTACCATGCTGTTGGGCTGTTTACCACGATGTTGGGCTGTTTACCACGCTGTTGGGCTGTTTACCACGTTGTTGGGCTGTTTTCCACACTGTTGGGCTGTTTTCCACGCTGTTGGGCTGTTTACCACGCTGTTGGGCTATTTACCATGCTGTTGTGCTGTTTACCGTGCTGTTGGACTGCTGGAGTGCCGCGCAGCGCCCTAATGTGATTGGTTTTTGCTTGACTGGAACAATCACGTTTGAATTTTGCAATCGCGTCTTTGAATTGAGTGACGGAGGTTGACTGGTCGCTCGGCATGGCTGATTTACATGCAGTCTGAAGGCTAAACTTCTTTTTTATCCGATTGGCTCCTGAAACTTAATGCACAATAGCGAAGAAGCGTTTATTAACAAAGTTCCGGACGAGTTCAGGCGAATGAGATTAGCCGAAACTGCTTCAACTGATGACGCTTTTAATTTAGCGTCATAGAAGTAATTTCCTACACAATTCTTTAAGGCGACACGAAGGTATTACGACACATGCACGTTGGTATTAATTTACTGCTGCTTTGATAACGATGAAATTTTTTCAAAATTTCTGAAGTCGTTTTACAATTAGCGGCAGACTGTCGTGCAGTGAAAACGTGGACGCATAGAGAAGTGTCGTGTGTGTCCGCAGTGTCTGTTCGGGGCACAGCAAACCAAGAAGACTCGGTACAGTGTGTATTATACTCTTGTTGCTTGAGGTTGTACTTTGCTTTCTCGACTACTCTCTTTTTTTGTGTGTTTGTTTCAGTTTCACCATCGAGCCACTGAAGCACGGCATGCAGAAACATTTTGAGGAATGCCTGCCTCGTTCCACTAGGCAGGTGAGGATCATGCCCTCTAATTTCGTCATGGTGGCGCAATTTGCCGACTGGTGCGAGAGAATGAAAGCCTTCCCTTGCAGACATTCAGATATCTGGGCGATGTCTTTCCCCAAATCTGGTGAGTGCGATGTTCTGAGACCCTGCCGATGTTATTGTTGACATAAAAACATGGGTTACAGGGCGTCATTAATTTCTTCAAGGTAGAATGGAAGCTGAAAGAATAGTCGTGCATTTACTGTGGAGGTATGTGAGATTAATGCGCTAAACTTAAAAGATTATCTCTCAAGTCTGGCAAGGAGAAGAGAGATAGACAGATACACTAACAAACATCATTACTATCAAAATTGGCCTTACAATGAATATTTTGTACTAATTTTGTGGTATTTCCTAAACATCGCGGCAGGGACCACGTGGACGCAGGAGCTGGTGTGGCTGCTGGTGCGGGGGGTCAACCACAAGGATGGCAACAGGCCCTTCATGGAGCGGTTTCCTTTCTTCGAGTTAGTACATGAACGTAGGTTCATCTGAGGGGACTTGAGGCTTTTAGCCCCCCTAAAATTTTTCTAGCTTTCCAATAATTTTGGGTGCCTCTATAACATATATGTACATTGAAATTAATATAGGAGTACAAATGTACTCTTGGAGACTGTACACTCGGACCCCAAGACTCGTATCGTATATTGGGCTATAACTACAACCACGCTATCTTGTACATTACCTATTTATTTGGCCAAGGGAGGACCTCGGGCACACACAAACGATAACCACGTAACAACTCTCACTAGTCAACAAATAGCTAACAACACAGAAATTTTCCACAGTGAGTGAAATTATACCGGGCTACAGATCATGAAATCGCTGCTTATCCAAAAACACCAAACCTTACCTGAACACGCAGTCCGCCGGACGAGTAAGAGTCTTAAAATTATTCGTAGAGGCCGTCACATCGTAGGCCTCTAACTTCTATAAATAGGACCCCAGATCCATTTGATTCATTCGACTTTTAGCTCTCATGTAGGTAGCATTAATGAAGCGTCGCTTCCTGACGGCGTTTTGTCCAGCTTTTATCTTTCTAGTTTTGTACCCCTAAAAATGGTGCATGATAGACGCCGATACCCATTGGGAAATTTAACTGTGCTGCGAATCTGCAACCTATTAGGAATTTGAGGCAACTTCAGAATGTTGACCAGAATATTAGCAATAATATATACGGTCTTTACTTTAGAGCAGGGCTATGTCCTAAATTTACAATAATATATACGGTCTTTATTTTTGAAAAGGGCTGTGTCCTAAATTTACAAATACTGAAACTAGTGCAAACACGAACACACACTCTTGGGGCTAAGCTCCCCTTATCTTTGAATTCTAATGAAGCCAGTGGGTTAGTTACAACAATTAAATTTATATCAGTCTGCATACCTTCGCGATTCCTTAGAGACATAATGAACACAATGTCCTATGACATTGGCAGTATTTGTTTCTACTGCCGGCTTACAGTCAGTATATGAGCGAACGTTCAGCTCACATCTCGTTCGATTACGTAGGTACTTTCCATGGGTACCTTTGCTATCGGGACGACGTGCATGCAAACTGAACAACCACTCTTAAGCTGCGATTGTATAGTGTGACCTCGGTATGCTAGTCATACGTTCATTTGCTTTCTTTCAACTATAGCAGAAAATGGAGCGTTGAAATAATTATAATAACATTAACTAGAGCACTCTGAGAGCACATACCTCCGCTAAGCAAGGCAATGTTAACGAAAAGTTCAATTGGGGCTAACATTAGGATTTTTGAAGTACTAAATAGAAGTCGACTAAACTTAAAATTTAACGTTTCGGGATGAAAATCCCACATTGGAAAAAAAACTAACCTACAACCTATAAATAAATATTTTCTTTGTTTCCAAATCAAAGAGGGGAGCATGGGTGTTGTTGGGGGCAGGCTTAAAACGCGAATGAACAGAGCTACGTGGAGGAGCTGGATGTCACCTCCTGTACAGTCGGCAGATGTGAGGCTAAGTGTGGACAGTATGAAGCGGGAGAGCCGAGGTCATAATGTTAAGGCTGAGTCTGGTTTTGTGGATGTGGAGGGACACTAATGTTGTGAGCTCGATTGGATTGGAAGAGTCTATGATAGATGTAGAGGACAGGGGAAACGAGAGGAGAAAAACAAGGAAGACGAAAGAAAAAAGAAAGAAAAAAGAAGGGAAGAAGAATCTCAGCCAAAGAGATGATCATGAATGCATGCAAGCATGATCGATAGCCGCTGATATGCGGAGCTTAAAGATATAAATGGAGCAGTGGTGCGAAGAAGTCGGCTTAAGATGGCCTTCGATGCTTTGGTCGTTAAGTGCTTGCGATTCGTGGAGGAGGAGTTCTTAGCTGTGGAGGATGTCTCTCCCAATGTATGTCAAGACGATTGTTAAACGAGTTGACCGACTCTGCACCAACAACGTCGGAAGGGAGTCTATTCCAAATGCTGACTATGAATTACAGTAAAAAGTGCTGACTTAAGGTTGTTCTTCGAGCTTTATGCTTGAGTTTTTGACCGTTGTTTCGCAAGCCATCATTAAGGTCTCTTTCAAAGAATCCCGTTGTAGGTGCGTCGTTGAAGACATTCAAGTACTTGAATGTTTCTATTAGTTGCCTCCTGATCGAGTCGTCTTTGCTCGAGAGATATCACACCCAGTTCTTTTAGGCGACGTTCATACGACTTGTTTCTCAGCTGAGGCATCAATTTCGTTGCTCTTCGTTGGACTCTTTCCATGTTATCGATATCTTTGCAGAGATGTGGCAACCAATAACGAATGGTTGAACAGGTTTTCACCAAAAGGTAACCATCTGTTCCTCCTAATATACGTAATATCCCTGTAAATTTCGTAAAAATCCACTTGTAAGTTTTTGAGTCATCTTGGTTGCCGGACAAACAGAGACAGGCACAAACAGTGAAATTCGACAAAAACATGACCTCCTCGCCGAAGGTAATAACTACAATAATAATATTAATAGTAACAATTTGATGGAATTATGTAGACAGTCCAGTGTTTTACCATCAATTCTACCCATGAAGGCTTTTCGCCGTATCACAGTGTCAGCGCTACGAGCTGTCACTTCCATAGAGGCCGGGAATATGAGCGTTGGCTGCCCTGTTGGAATGGGCTTGTTGGTCCGTCTGTATGCTGGCAGTAGTCTAATGCCTAATATTTTGTTTTGTTTTATTCGCCTGTATCGTCTTTTTTTTTAATTTGCGGCTACAAATCAGTTTGGCCAACTTCAGGCCATACAAATTCGACATGACCTGAGTTCATTTAAGCTAAATCTCTCTACTACTATTTAGATAAAAAAAAAGTGATGGGAATTTCGGGTTTGTGACCTGCCTGAAAAAAAGTATATATATATTATTACTGTGCTAATTGAAACGGCTATAGTGTCGATGACTGTAAGGCCTGCAGCACATGGATGGGGACCACGAGCTGAAAAGCCTATAAAAAGGTCAGTTACTGGATAATTCGTAAGCTGAAAGGTCTGTTATTGGAAGGGCTGTAACTTGAAGATCCGTTACTGGAAGGTCCACTGTCTGATAGGTCCGTCATTGGAATGGCTCAAACTATAAGATCCGTTACTGGAAGGTACGTAGACTGTGAGGTCCGTCGTTGAAAGGGCTGCAACTTTAAGATCCGTTACTGGAAGGTACGTAGACTTTAAGGCTCGTCATTGGAAGGGCTGTAACTTTAAAATCCGTTACTTGAAAGTCCATAATTGGAAGGTCAGTTATTGGAAGGGCTGTAGCTTCAAGGTCTGTTTGGTTTCCAACTTTATGGTCCGTAATTAGAAGGGTGGCAAACTTGAAGGTTCGTAACTGGAAATTCTATAAATGAAAGCACTGCAGAGCCGCTAACTGTAATCCCTGTAACAGATGGGCCAGGACCAAGCCCACTCCAATCTTCGTATGTGCGCCAAAAAAGTTAAAATCACTGCCATCTTTGTTCATCGTACGTATTCGAGGTCTTGCCCTGTGCACGCTTTTACGAACATGATAGGGCATTGTTATTAAGGCCTTTTGCTATCAACAGCAGCTTTCACTTTGGTAGGATGGAGCGTTGGTTGCTTTGCAGGTTCGATTCGCTCATTACTCCTGAGATCCAGGCCGTCATGGCCGCTACAGTAGGCAACGATGAGGAAAAAACAGGAGGCCAGTGGAAGATCTTGGCCGACTGCACCGACCGTCGTCTGGTGAAGAGTCACCTCAACTGGGCCCTGCTGCCTAGGGGCGTGAAAACAGAGAAATGCAAGGTCAGGTGACTTGCTGGTGCACGTTTATTGATTATTAGTGATTTATAATTAATAATTCATATGAGGGATGTACATTGGTGATTATTTGATCATCAGTGATTGAAATTAATGATCAAAGCGGTTTACATTAGTTGTTATTAGTGATTCATGTCGATGATTATTAGTAATTCATATACTTGATTATTTGTTCTTCAAATTACTGATTATTCGTGATTCATATTTAGCAATATATATTAGTGATCAATAATGATTTATATTAGTGGTTCTTAGTGATACATATTTAGTTATTCATATTAGTGATCATTAGTGATTAATATTTATCGATCTATATAGTGATACTCAATTATTTATATTTAGTGAGAGGTGTTGGCTTATTTCTTAGTAAAGAGTAATGGTAACGTTAATGACCTCACTTTCCTCTGCGAAACCATTACGCACTGTTTCGTGCTGCAGATATAAGCCAAGTGGCCCCAGAAAAGTAGGTATGGCTTTAGTCGACCACGGGTCGCTAAGAACAATGGAGCCACATAACGGAAAGTTTAACGACCCGTGCCCCTACCCTCCCATTTTCGGGCAAGGTAAGTGCCCCCACGGTAGCTGTGCTTTCCAAGTAAGCTTGCTGACCCAGTCTACCGGGCGCTACAAAGATCGCTGACAAGGCTCTGCGCTCGATCCCGGCACCTTTAGCACACTAGTCCATCACGCAAGGCCTACAAGTAGTTCATATTAGTAATTATTTATGACATACATTAGTTTTAATGTAATGGAGTGTACGCAAGGAAATTAACTCACACGGCGTTCACCTTAAATACTTTCCCTACGTTTCTTGGCTACCAACATTCACTGTGAAAGTGTAATCAGGTCGACGTGCGAGCTCGTTGTCCGCTCGTAAGTTGAACGAGCGATTTCATATGGTTATTATTATTAAAACTTCGCTCCAGGGCACGCTCCAGGTTGGGTTTTGGACCCTAAAGTCATGAAATGGGCCACGGAGGCAGGTCGCTTGTTTTTTTCCAAACTGCCCTCCATTGCTGTATACCTAGTAGAACATGCAGCACTTCTTGTATGGGATACGTCTACCAAGCTATTATGGGCACACAACCGACAGGCAGAGCCAACAAGTCTTTCAAGAAGACGAAGATGACTAGCAGCAGCCGAGCCCTATACACATAGGAACAATACTCTAACAAAGGAAGCGAAAATAAAAACCTAGAAACATTTCCAGACTACTCTAGTGTCACCTGACACAGTGTAAACCTTTACGCAGGATCCAAACGTACTAGTAGCACGGGAGACCAGGCGACTAATGTGTGCCCCAAACTTCGGTATTATTTGGTTTTATGCATGTCAAAATAGGGTCTTTTTATTTTTTTAATCGACTCATTTTTTGATGTTGATTACGAATCTGAAATTCGTTTATGTCGGACGGACATACTTTTTGAGATATATGATATTGAAGTTCTCCTTTTTTCCTATGGGAGAAATACCCGGCGGTGACAGACTGTAACGGAACCCCTTTTAAATAGGTTTTATTTAGGTTAGGTTAGGTTAAAAAAACTTTTTACAAGGATTTCCATTACACTCTTTCATTGACGGGTATTTTCTCCCATAGGAAAACAATGGGAACTTCAAATTCATATATATCAAAAAGTAGGTCCGTCCGACAAAAGAGGAATTCAGATTCGTTATCTACATTAAAAAATGAGTCGATTGATATAAATACCTGTTTTCTTGATGTGCATAAAACTAAATTTTACCCAAACTTCAGTTTTTCATCAGAAAATTACACCAAGCATCTCAAGAGAGCTTAAGCCTTGGAGAATAATGCCACCTGTCACGAGTTGCTGATGCGGAGGTACGAGACCGACTGACAAGTGTAGACTTAGTTTAATTTGCAGTCAGTTTCATAATCCATGAAGAGCACCACGCGTCAATTCTTGCCAAGTCACTACGGTATTCTATTAAACACCGGGCAACATCCTTACCCAAGCCAGGGGCCGGAATCACCACTACCACGGTGGAATCGCCGAGATTATTGACAGCAGTGTTCTCCAAGAAGGAAACATATCGCTAGTGGGCATTGTAAACAAGCAACCCAAACCGCTACCCTGAAGAATACCCGGAATCTTCCTGACAGATGTGCTCTCGCACACATGAACTGAATCACCTTGCGTGCGCTAAAAAATAAAATCGCAAACAATTGACAACACGCTACCACTCACACAAAATGCTTCCAATTTATACTATAGGCCTCTATGGCTGGTTCCATCAAACACTGCACTGGAGCCCAGCTGAACGAGGCGTTCTTCACAGCGGCTATACAACGCCGATTGGAAGAGGTGTGATACAGACAATAGAGCTTACAGCAACCCAAGTTATTTCTGTACTCAAATTGACCCAATGGTAGCAGCCTATTCGCTTCAGTAAAGCGGCTCCATTTACATATATGCCACTACTGTTTTAAACACCTTCGACAAAATTAGTGTCAGATATATAGGTCAGCACATGCCTGTATTTGGCGAGACAGGACCTTTAGGAATGGGTGCCACCGGTATAAATAGATGCGTGTAAGAGCATAATAACTGTCCTTAAAATCAATATCCATCAGTGGCGGCGCATGACAATTTTTAGTAAGGGTAAGGGCGGTTGGAGTAAAAATTGGAGGGGTTTCATTGTACTTCCATCTATGTATGCTGGTTACAAGGTGGTAATATTGGGGGAGGGGAGTGTAGGGTGGATTGGCATATTATTGAGACTCATTACTGATAAGTATTTCCTACTGCTACTAGTATTAACTATAGCTGCCCAGGTTATCTACGTGATGCGGGACCCCAAGGACGTCTGTGTCTCCTACTACTACAACACAATTAAGTTTCACAACTACAAAGGAACCTTCGACCAGTTTGTGGATATTTTCCTCGATGGTCTTTGTAAGTTCATATGTTAATTAAATTATTTTTTGACAAGTGCCATTTTTCATTATGCTTACCTTCGACTAGTCCAAATCATTCATCATGGTGACCTTTGACGGTTTCAAAGACTGGTTCAGATGATAGTCAAATGAACCTATTGTCTGAGCTATAATGGTCAGAATATTTTCTAGTGCCCTCATAAGCCCTACTCTCTGCCTACCAAAAACTTAGTAGAATAATTTGCCCTGAAGTCAGTTCGCTGGAGAAGTGTTTGCTACTAGCAAAGTTTCGGATGAACCTTTTCAAATTCGAAGTGAATATGAATTCAAAAAGTTGTCCATTTTTGGCTGTTTTAAGTGGACACAGCAACGCATCCGGACGACAAGCTGAGAGAATGCGTTCATTTGGCTGTCGTGTGCTCTCGCCGACCTTAAGTTAATAATTATCATAATTTTTTTGTGCAAAGCCTGGTGTACACTATTGTCTCTTTTCCCATATGCAGTGACAAAGATCACAGTATTTAGCCGTTTAGGTATAAATAATCCAAACCTAGTCATATTTGAGTGTTAGTTTAGTCCAAAAGTTAACGAAATATTCAATATTTTGCCAGCAACACTCGCTACTGGCCCTCGAACACGGCGGCTAACATTTTATTAAACATTTGATAGATCTACAGTTTTGTTGGTAAAAACGCTAGAAAGCCTTCTTCTTATGTACTGACATTTAAATACTGAAGTGCATGAACTAACTCCTAAAGCCTTGCGAGTATTGTATCTCCGTTACCCCTCGTAAATTTATTTACAAATCTCCCACTCCCATTGGTGTAGCATTCAACGAGCTCTCTCATTGGTCGAGCGCGCACGGACTTGTGCGTAAGATTTTTCAGGAACATATAGAAGTGTGGGGTTCAGAGATAATTTTTCCTCTGTATCTAGAGACTTTGTAAGTAACATTACAGTATACCCTACAATGATGTTATTAAATCTGAGCCCTAATTTACATTTCAGTCGATTACTTGCCTTACTGGAGTCACGTGCTGAGCTACTGGAACAAGCGACACTTGGACAACCTTCTGATTCTTCGCTACGAGGACATGAAAGCCGTAAGGAATATTTCTCATTACCTTTATTCCTCTAGACCGTTTGTGCTAACGAAAAAGGCTTAATATTAATAAACCCTCTTTCTATTGGCCCTTACCCCAGCGACGATATCTTTCGAAACCACTATTAAATTTTAAAGTGAGTCCAAAGCTTCCGCCGTGTTTCGTTCGTTAGCACCTTGAAAAGATAGTTTAGCGGACAACCAAAGAGTGCCGTGTAGCACAACCTCATTCCACAACAGTGTAGCAAGAGCTGAGTAGGAGCACACACTGCCCGCTGATCCGTACAACTCACCTAGCATCGAGGGACACACAGGTAGCGTTCGACTGTGCTGCCACTACATCCTCGCTTTCCCTTTATTAGTCCTTATATAATAAAACGCTTGGTGTATTTATGTATTTCGTGTCCACTCTTGAGGTAATAGATAGGCGAAAAATAGATCAGGTGGCAGATTTTGTAATTGAGTTACATTTTCATAGAGATCGATGACCAGGTTGCAGAAGATGGCGAAGAGGATCCTTATACCTTTATCTAAAGCCTCTTCTTGCTTGAAATACCTCTGGAAATCGTAGTCCGGAGTCCGAACAATATGTATACAGCTTCTGGAGTCCGATTTTATAACTTTTTTCTTTCAGGCCACGACGTGAAAATTCGGCAGATGGTCAACGAAGCGCTCTGGAGGTGAAGATTTTTCACGGGCAGTAGACAGTTATTTCTTGTAGCTTACTGAGTCTTTATTATTTAACGGTGCAGTGCACTCTTAATAGGCAAAATTTCAGCGCTTCAAATGCAGCAGATATTTGACTTGGGAAGATGGTATCAACGGAGCGCTCACTTTGTATAAATGCTGACCTGACTGGAGTTGCATTCAAGTTTATTTCAGTGTTTTACTCAAGATTTTACTTCTGTCTGTCAACATAGAAGGCCTACAGATGAGAGCAGACGATTATTGCAAGTTACATTAAGATTCATTGATAACTATTTCAATTATCTAGGTGACAGACAGACAAAGAGACAAGCAAATGTTTGTACGGATTTTCACCACAAGTTAATCAACTATTGCTCCAAATATATCTACAATTCCGTGTATATTTCATGGAAATCTTTCCATAACTTTTTGAGTTGTTTTAGTGACAGACAAAAAGACAAACAAACAAACAAACAGACTCCGGCAAAAAACAGAATCTCCTTGGCGGAGGTCATAATATGATATTTGCTGCAAAAAATGACATACATACAATATGTCCTCCTGCATTGCTTGATCATTTCTGCTGTAAATATATTCGTCAGAGGTTGTCACGCGTCGAGTGTTCGTAGGTGTGTGTTTATTCCAATGTGTGTAGTTTTGGAGAGCTGCTACAGGTATTACTATTAGAAAATTCACGCTCGAGTCACCACGGACAGCTAGTGCAACCCAAAAGATGCATTATGCAACACCGAGAAGCCATAAACGCTGCTATAGAAACTCCATCAGCAGGCCATTAACAGCCGACTTAACCGCCCTCTGGCCAAAACGACCGAAAGCCGATTCCGGCAATGAATTCCAGACCGAAACGGACCTGGGCAAAAAATTCTGACTAAACTGATGAGCTACATTACTACTTATAATACAGAACTTTTAATTTAAGCTATTTACCATTACCATAAAATCATCTTTATGCATCCATTTGTTATACATTTCAATTGCATGGGTTTTTGAAAAATCGTTATATCATTAAGACACTACCTTTTTATGAAGGCTATATCAATCACACTTCAGGATCTCGGTGCTGTGATCCAGAAGGTGGCCAAGTTCCTGGAGGTGCCGGTGCCATCTGACCAGCTGGAGGCCATCAAAGACCACCTGTCCTTCGACAGCATGAAGGCCAACCCGGCCACCAACTACGATACCATCATGCCAGGAGTTGCCTCCAAACAGCTCAAATTTATGAGGAAAGGCATTGTAAGTGATCAGAAGCCTCAAAACACTTGGGTGCATAACGGTACAATACTTTGGTGCATAACAGTAAAACACTTGGGTGCATAAGAGTCGTCTTGAGTGCACCTCTTGTGTGTGTTTCATCTTATGACCGTAATGCACTCGCCATAAAATAATTTTTCTATTCATATTCAACACCTACGAAATGCAATAAATCAAAAAGCGTAATGAAATCACCAACTTTTCAATGTATATCTTAGCTGAGGGTTATCAGTAACATGTTGGCTCTCCTCACTCCCCCCGTGGTTGCTGACTGGTCAAGAGTCATGCATAAGTTATTAGTAATCTAGAGATCAGACGCTTTATTCTCATGCCAGGTAAAGTGGTAAATTCGCAGTGACTGCACACACCAGCTAGGGAAGTCACACGCACTGCCTCGTGCTAAAGATAAACCCCCATTTATGCCCAGAAGAGTGTACGGTTGCAGTCGAGGAGAAAGTCTGGTTGCTCGGAAGAGCAGCGATAGCGTTTCTACTATTCACAGTTCACCAGGGAGACATTGGGCTGATGGTCGACCGGGGGGGGGGGGCGCAGCTAGCACGGGCCTTCCGTCTAAGCGTCTAAGGCGCCACAGCTCAGGCGAAAGCGGTGAACTGCAGTAGTACACTCATCTGGGCTTTCGTAGGAATTTATCTACTAGTCCCTAGTAGAGAAGTACGGCTAACGCAACCTTGCATTCACATTACGCCCAACAGCTTATGTTAGGGCTTAATAATTACCTCCGCCTAGAAGGTTATGTTTCTGTCGTGTTTGTCTGTCTTTTTGTCTGTCACAAAGATTACTCAAAAACTAATGAACGGATCTTTATAAAATTTACAGGGAATGTTAGGCATGTTAACAGTAACAGATGATGAACTTTTGGTGAAAATCCGTTCATCAGTCAGTTTGTTTGTCTGTCTGCTTATTCTGTCGTATGGCCATAACTCGTAAAGTTATGGACGGATTTCCATGAAATTTATATGAGTTATTAGGAATAATACGAGGAGTAAAAGACAAAATTTTTGCGATTATTTGTTTGTTTCTCGCTGTGTTTTATTTTATGCTTGCTAGCACAATAACTCAAAAAGGTATTGATGGATCTTTATGAAATTTGCCAGACTTGTTAGTAATTTTAAAAGACATAAAAAATTCAAATTTCCTGAGGATCGGTTGGTCCGTTTGTGAGTTTGATTTGTGTTTGTCAATGTCATAATGTTTGTTAACAGCATAACTCAAAAAGTTATGAACGGATCTTCATGAATATTACAATAATTCTTAATACTATCGGAAGGCACAGCTGATTAGATTTTGGTGTTGATACAAAGAGATTCATGGTTTGAGAACTAATTTGATTTTTTCATTACCGTTGCCTTGCTTGGCGGAGGTATGCGCTCTCAGAGTGTTCTCTAGTTAAATTTCATATACTGTATACTGAAACAGCGGAGCTGTGAAGGAGGAACAGGAGGACACAGGCTAGCCAACCAAACAACCAACCAACCAACAAATCAACCAAGAAGCAAACATGCGAAATGAAAATGGAATTATTGTGTAGTGGGGTACTCGGTCTACTATAAATTATATTTCTGTTTTCTGTTTGCGCTTTGCCTCTCACTTGCTCAATTTATTCACCGACTTACGTTTTTATTTTGCTTCTCAGGTGGGCGACCACAAGAACCATCTCTCGGAGGAGCAGCTGCGAAGATTCAAGGAATGGACAGCAAAAGAACTACAGGACTCCGATTTTCCATACTACAGACATTGATTAAGTTCTTGTGACTTCCCACGTAACAGGGATTGAGAAATTGTGACTATTCACATTACAGACATTAACTAAGCAATTGGGACTTTCCAACTGGAAATATTAATAAAGTATGTTTGTTATCTCATGTTACAGAAATTGGCTCACTAAATTTCTCTCGCCAGCTGTGATTTTTGGACCTATTGTTAGGGTGCAATCATTCCTGTACATTTGGGTACAATCATTCCCTGTACAGACAAAAAACAGTAATTAATGAAAAACGTAAACAAGCTAGAGAAAAGGACCAAAAAAGTAAATAAATAAATAAATAAAAAGAAACGAAGGCAAGGGAGCAGTCATTAAGTAACCCATATTTTTTATGTTTGATGGTGAAATTTTTCGTGAGTAGTTAGTTTTAGGAAGGCTCTTTATAGTAGAGCGATGTTCAAATAGGATTTTTCCAATAGAATTTTCACATAAAATTTTGCGTATCAAATAGGATTTTCCGAAAACCTTTTCATGTGTGATTTCGCGGGAGAAAGGCTTTTCAATCGTTGAACTTCCTGGTCAGGAGTCCGACTGAAACTAACCAATATCATTTCTGATAATTGGCACTGTGTATTTAGTTCTAAACAAATATATTGATATCTTAATGTAGTATATTTATCCTGTCGATAAAACACCATAGCGAGTGCCAGTGATAAACTCTCTGCCATCGTTCCTAATTTTGACCAATTTAAATTCACCAAGATTCATATTTTAGGAATTAGAGCACGGTTTCCTAGACTTTATGATGAAATTACGTTCACCTGAACATAAGCGGAATAGCTGAATGGGTTTTGAACTTCTAGCGCTGTGGCTTAAGCCTCTTTAGACATAACTAAGACGGTTTACGAGTGGGGCAGGAAGGGACAAATAGTACTATGTCATAACATAGGATGGACGAACCCATAACTGAATATATAACCCAATGGCCTCTGGACTTTCCTACTGTGATCCCCTGAGGGTATTTCTTTATAAGTTTGGTGGCATCCTAATCAGTGGGTCTTCCCTTAGCAGCCTCTGCTACCGTCAAGAAACCTTTTGAAACTATTATTTTTACCACATTATCACTGTTATGTCCCTTATGTCTGCATTTGGTGAGGGTTATCTTTCCTTGATAGTGAAATACTATTAGAATTGATATCATACAACGAGTTCACCACAGAAGAGCCTGTAGAGTAACTTATTAACTAAGATGCGCGTGGCGGTACCATGCAACACATCTGACAATTTCGCTACAGACTCTACGCAAGCAGACAAAAGGCTTCCTATGTTGCTTATGTACAAAGTGCCACTGTCTTCTATGTAGATTAATTCAACGCATTAGAATAATCTTATTGACTTCCCGTATGTATTAAGTAGGACTTGACATAGCGATAACGTATGCTGCGACCTAATTCGAAAACACCCGAAAGTTATGAGACTGGTAAGATGAATTGCGTATTCAATAGTAAGTAGAACTTTCGCGCTTATCAGAGTTTAAGCTATTGAATAAATGAGAGAATAAACTAGAGAAGTAATCCAAGAGATGAGACCTCCGCCAAGCAATGAAATGCTAACGAAAAATTCAAATAGATCCTAAGTTCGGAATTTTTTTTTTGATCATCTCCAAACTTACTCATATTATGTTTCTAGTGGAGCTCCTGTAAGTTTCTTGAAGATTTGTCTATATTCTTTTGAGTTATATTCTGAGGAACAGAAAGACAAAGAGACGGACAAAGAAACAATTTCAGACAAAAGGTCTAATCGTTCACCAATAGATGATTTGTTCCTAGTACCGTTTCTACCAGTTTCTGCATGCTGCATGGAGATGTTTCAATAGGGTTTTGGGTTATGTATCTGACAAACAAAACGACAAACAGAAAATGGACGAGCGAATCATCACGAAAATTTGGCTAACCGTTTTCTATAACCGTAACATTCTCAACGGTTTTTGCGAGTTTCACGAAAATCCATCAGGAACTTTTGAGTTATGTATGTTGCTAAGACAAAACTGACGAACACACAGCAGAACGGATGCCCACCGAACGCTAATTATCTGTTCCTCCTGACGTACCTCATGCCCAATGCAGACGAGAAGCAAAATTTGCTGAGAGTGGCATTTCACCAACACATGCTCCGCCAGACTCGGCAAAGAAGTTGCCTGAAGAGTGACTTCAGCAGGATGCGTCTATATATATTTGGGCGAATGTTTTCCGTAGCATTGGAGCAGCGCAAAGCAACTTACCGTCCAGTTTTTCCTATTATCTGCTCACTACTGTGGTATGTAGCCCTTCCGTTTTTCTTAAAATTATTTGCGTAAATTGTGGAGATGATGAGTGCAATGTCAATATGCCGTATAAAAAGCACATGTTTCCAGGCTACAACGATGATTGCCGAAGAGATCTTGTATCTCAATATATTCTTAAAAATCTTACGCCAAACGCAAATCAAAAGAACGAGTATTGTCATCTTTGCGTCCGAATGTGCTGATATGCCTCCTATTTAACTAGCACATATATAAAATATTTTGAGTTATAAACCACCCAGAAATAATGATACGACCGAAAGTTTACTAACGGCACTTGCGGAGTAAAGTGATTTGACGGTAAATACATTTACGCCATTTCTTGGCACTCTCAAAGCTGTGTTAACAAAAGTTCTACATAACGTTCGGACGAAAAGATGACGACACTCGTTCTCTTGACTAGCGTGTGTCATCGCCATTAAGAGCAGTAAAAAAAAACATCATTTATTATCTCGTATACAGGTTCCAGTGGATACACATATCGAGGTTTTCTTTTAGCCTTAATTCTAGAATTTTGAAGAACCGGTAGTGTGAAGAGCAGGAGAAGCAGTCCGTGGTGAGAGTCAATTTGGGATCCCTCGCCGTGCTTCGCCTGGCCTCTCGATGCTGGAGTGCTCCACGCAGTGTAAATCCGTAGCGTGCCGTCCGGGGAGCGCTATCGTCTCTCACGACGGAGATGTGTGGTTGTTTGTGTACGCAGATCGCGTGCGCGTGAGCGGCGTTCAAGTTGGTGCGCCGCGCTTCTCGCTGTATCGCTGATTAAGTTGGGTTAGGTTAGGTAACGTTAGCTAACGTTAGGTAACGTTAGATAACGTTAGGTAACGTTAGGTAACGTTTGGTAAGGTTAGACAGGTTAGATTGGGTTAAGTTGTGTTAGGTTGGATTAGGTAAGGTTAGGTTAGGTTCGAAGGTTAGGTAAGGAGGTTAGATTAGTTTAGGTAAGGCTAGGTTAGGTTAGGCTATCTTAGGTTCGACTAGGTTAGGTTTGCCTAAGTAGTGTTTATTTCAGTGGTGGCGTGCGCAGGAAAGCTTACGTGAACGAAAAATCGTCGTGAGAGAAGATAGTGCGGTCAGGACCAAAGAGAGCGTGAACTATTGTATACATACGTCCAGTAAGATCCAGTACAAGAAACGTACAGGAGAATAAGCTTGTTACCTCGGCTAAAGAGGTAACAGTTTGGCCAACTTTGCATGTTTGTTATTGTACTTTATTGTTTCTTTGTCTGTTACGAACATAGCTTAAATAAATATGAAGAGATCTCTATAAAATTAACAGGAATTACTTAGATTGTCCCTAGGAACAGATGATCAAGTTTAGGTCATCACCCGTCAGCCCGTTCCTCTATCGCTATTGCGCTTTTAGTGGATTTTGCGCTTTCCTAGTGTAACTCTAGTTACCGATAGTTTAGTATAATTAGTTCTGAATGTATTTAGGTGTTGGAAGCTTCTTCGTACATTAATCGCAGGAACGTTTTAGATGCAGAAAACGCTTATTGTTCCCAAATTGAAGATGTGTAAGCGTAGTCGGCAGATTGTTATTCCGAGAGATGAAACTATCGAAGCCCAAATAATTTCGATGAAATTAAACTAAATCGGCAGCACTGCGCTTGCCATACAAAGAACGTTATAGATACATTGCTTCATCAAGCTTAAGCTTGTTATATGTTTGGGCCCACTCCAGTTTCTTGAGAAGCGGTCGTGGGTGCATACCTTTTCATAATCTGCCATCATAAACCATTTTTTTCTCTCGCCTAGTTCAAGGATTTCTGTGGGATTTGTGAAGAATTTTTGAGAAGTTCTGGCCCATGCTAAACTACTGCGCAGTAGTTCTTTTGGGAGAAAATGAGTGACTCTGTGAGTATAGGAGATGTGCTTTTCCATCTAATGGGCGCTCTATCCTGGGTAAGAAGATAAGTGTGCCGTAAACTGTTCTACACAATATTTGTATGTGAGTATCGATAGTAGGATTTGTATGCAGCCGTACTGCACAAGTGTGGAGGGGGTGGACGCTCCAAGGTCTCGATATTCGGTCCCCGTTTATTCACGCGTGTGAACCAAGGCCGCAAGACGCATTGATCCGGCCTTGTGGGAGCCTGCCTTAATCAAGCACCGCATTAGATTATATGTGCAGACGCATGCAATTAACAAGGGCCTGAGGCTGTTAGTGTTGTGATGGTGTCGTGCACGCAGGAGGTGTAGAGATTCTCCGGCATTGTCCCCTTCACCGCTGGGAAGTGTTGATAATTCTTTCCTATTATTCCATCACCACTACACAGAAAGTGGTGACCACTTTCTGCTATTTTTAAGTCAGTGCTGGAATTGTATTGACTGATGTTTTGTACATTCACAATATTATTACTGAGACTGCATGTATACATTGTTAGACGTGCTACTTTTAAGCTCTTTCGCCGACGTCGACCAACGCCCAGTTATATAAAGGCTTCATATAAGCTCGCAAAGCTCGGCGCGTATTGTATCTTACAGACACCACTAGTAAGTTCATTTATAAAGCTCCAGCGCCCTTTGCACTGCGTGAGAGCCCAGGTAGCATGCAACGAGCTCCTTCATTGGTGGGTGAAAAGGCTTGTGCATAATGTTTTGCAGTTGCAATTACAAGTGTGGGGTTCACAAACAGTTTTTCTCGCGGAATGCAAGAGATTTTGCAGGTAGCAATTGACTAACCCTATACAATTACATTGTTGTTACGTTAGTTGATCTTGACCAAGCAGTGCAGATCCAGAGGTAGGGTACATATTCTTTTTCAGCGAATATTTTAATTATATTGATCACTCAAAATCTCCTGTACTAGAGTACGGTAAAGTCTATATATAGCACAATCAGCCGCCGACGCTTATACTTCCATTGCATTTGGTCACTCATAAATAAAAAATACATACATTGAAATCATGTAGACTTGAATTACATTTGCTTATTCCCTAACCATATTAGCAAAAATTAACCCATTAATGGACATTATCTAATTTATGGGCATTATTTATAGTGATAATTTACCTGTTAATGAGTGAAAAGGCAATTCAAATACATTGTATTTCGAATATTATTTTCAACTAGAGGGCTCGCGCTGTCATAAATGACAGCGAAGAATTTTTGTTGATCCTGCTTCATTAACCATGTTTTCCTTCACACAATTGCCAACTTTAAAGATCATGCAGATGAGGGATCACGGCTTCATAATTAGAGAGCATTGACACTCATATTTTCTTTCTCTGACATGGAAATAAATTACTTCTCAGGTAGTTCAGCAAATTTGAAAACGGTTGATTCGATTTGGTATTATAAAAACCCGAGAATGTTACATTTGTCCGATAGCTTTTTGGTATACCGAATAGGAAAATATATGGTAGAGCCGTGAAAAGGAAATATACACAGACACCTTCCTAGAGCCTAGACTGCATGTCATTACAGAATTTTCCATTGGAAAGCTCGACTGGAAACCCCTACAAAACCGAAAGCATAGGAATCCCTGTTTATTACGCTGAGCGATAACTAAATTATTATTTCACAGTTCAAGTGGGTGAAGTAAAAGCTTTAGAGAGCAAATGACTTCAAGAGCAACAACCTTTGGGAGCAACGGTCTTCGAGACCAATAGCCTTCGAGAACAACAGCCTTTGAGAGCAAATGCTTTCTATAGTAACAGCCATCGAGAGTAATAGACTTCAAGAGCAACAGCCTTCGAGAGTAATAGACTTTGAGAGCAAAAGTCTTTGTGAGCAAATGCCTCGAGAGTAAATGCATTCGACAGCAACAGCCTTTGCTCTCAAAGCCTTTGTGAGCAATTGCCTTCGAAAGCAGAAGCATTCGAAAGCAAATGCCTCTGAGAGCAAAATCACTCGAAAGCAAAAGCCTCTTTCTCTTCTTTTTCTTTTCGGCCAAAGCCCGTACTGGTGATGGCAGGGTCTGGGGCGAGTGGATATAGCTGGTCGCTTTCGTAACTATCATAACTGTCAAATTGTTTTGTAATATTTGATGACGTCCTTTGTTTATGGTGTCTGTTTATCTATTGCTACCTCCGCCAAGAGGGTTATGTTTTCGTCGTGTTTGTCTGTCTGTCCATTTGTCTATCTGTCACCAAGATAACTCAAAAAGTTATGAATCGAATTGGACGAAATTTACAGGGGTTGTTGGGTATGATAGGAGAAACAGATGATTAACTTTTGGTCACTGTTTTTAATTTTATGCTTATAAGCACAATAATTCAAAAAATAATGAATGGATTTTTATGAAATTTATACGGGTCATTAGTAATGTTAAAAGACATAAATAATTAAATTTTGGTGCAGATCGGTTTCTTCGTTTGTTTGTCTTAACGTTTATAAGCAGTATCACTCAAAAAGTTATGAACGGATCTTCAAGAAAGTTGCACAAGCTGTTATTACTATCAAAAGGTACTAATGATTAGATTTCGGAGTTTATACAAAGAAAATTATGGTTTCAGATCTAATTTGAATTTTTTGCCGTCTTCATAGAGATTGATGTCCAGGTTGCAAAAGTGGACGAATATTTATCCATATCCCTTCATTTGAATAGACTTCTTGCTTTAAACGCCAATTGAAATCGGAACAATATATATGCAGCTTCTGGAGTCCGCTTCCACAACTTTTTCTGTAAGGTCACAACGTATAAATTTGGCAGATTCTTCCCCTGTCTGATTTTCTGTTGGAGCAATTTGTTCGGGTGAGGCATACTCGGCGTACTGGTGCTCTTCATGAGCTTGTCTTTTAACCGTTACGATGCCATACGGGCCAGTATTCTCGTTCATTTTTTCCATCGTGTGTTGATGTTCGGAATGGTCTTGACGACTCTTTCTTTGCTGGTACGGGTATTGGTAGCTTTAAATGATCTGTGCACAGAGCTGTTCTGTGATGTCGAATCTTCTCTTTCTTTCTCTTTTTTCCTTCGCTTGCTGGGCTGGTTGCGTGAGGGTTCAACAACCTCATGGAGTTTTTCCGTTCCCACGTCGCCTGTCTAGTGTAACTTAATAATATTAATAATAATACAAAGCATTCGAGAGCAACAGCCTTTGAGAGTAAGAGCCTTCGAGAGCAATGCCAGCTAGCCTTCGTATTGAGGCATTTCTTTATAATAAGACACAATATGATTCTGATTCAAACAAGATATTGAAAAGGAAAAAGCAGCACTTCCAACGTAAAAATTGAAAAAATGCTCACTAGTTCATAATTATAGACTTGTAAACACCCATTTCGCTAGTGCCACTGGTGCACTAGTGGTTCTAGGAGTCAATGGTGCAGTCCACTTTGATTTTTCAGACGAATATCTGATATCACTGAATATTCTTAGACTGTGGATAACTGCTTGCGCATTTCCAGTAGGGTATTGCTTTCCTGAGGATGCCTCACGCATTCAAATCGGAAAATTATGGGCGATTATTGTCCATGAATTTCATACTGAATACTATGTTGCAATCGCGCGGCATTCCTTCCACGTGTGATTATACTCTATGTCTTTCACATATCATAATGTTAAGCATGGAAAGTGCTATTGTACATTTAAAAACAATCTTTCAGTGCTGTACGCTCTATTTCCCAGTCAAGACTATTCGGCGTTTAAAAATATGGTATTCCTCCAGCATGGAAATAAATTAAGATCACAGAACGAAACTGAAAGGGAAATGAATCGGAAATTGCCATCGTGAGGGTGTAATTGATTCAATTTTAATAAAAAACAAGGGATCGTTGACTACCATTCAGCTGCCAAGAACTACCATTTCGTGCTCTACAAATTCGTATTAAATATGATCCGGCGACTTATATCTCAGACCCGGTCAGTGTGAAGCGCTCGTAGTCAAGAGATTTTGATAAGTTTAACAATATATATATATGTGAAATATATATATATATATGTGTGTGTGAAATGAGACATTCTAAAACGTTTTTTTATAGTGACCTATGAGTGCTCTTCACTTTCGACTTCAGGATCGAAGCGTGGACTTGCAAAGCATTTTTTTTTCTGCGCTTGAGGAATATCCAAAGTTTAGATCGCGGAGCAGTCTCGATAAAAAAAAAACAGGTACTGTAATTCTTGTCATTTCTTATTTGTTTTCAGACAAAACGCTTTACAGATAATCAACATTCTTTGTTGACAAACAGTTTAGCCCGTGAATATTTTTCAATAGCTTTATTCGTTACAAAAAGTGCTACGAACGACTTCAGTTATGGCCACCAAAGAACAGCATGAAGAAATGGAGGAGAAGTAAGTAGTTCGTAGTTGCGTGTGACTGACAATCAGAAATTAGTCATTTCCGATAGGTCCTTAGTTGTGGTGGTCACGCTTGGTAGGTTCGTGGCCTCGAGGGTGGTGCTTGGTAGGGTTTTGGAAGGGAGGGTCGCTCATGGCAGGACCATCGCCTTGTCACGAGCAGTTTCTCTCGGCCAAAAATTTCCAAGCTGCTTCCGAAATTCTGTCCACAAAATCATTTCATTTCGGCGTGGATCTAGAAAAATCTGTCCCTGACTAGGAAACTGCTGTGACTACATACATAGGAATCCGGGTCGATAGCGCACACGCAGCTAATGACCGTGCGGTCAGCTCGCACTTCACCTCGATTAAGCAGTGAAAGTCAGCATCCAAGATACCCTCGGAACTGCTCAAGTTAAACGACGGGCGAGCTGAATGTCGGGTCATTAGTTTATCGTACGATTGCATAGTGCCCCATAACGGGTCCAGTCGCTGGCTGACGACACTGGTGCTTTTATCAAGGTAGATACAAACTTATAAAGCCCGACCCGTACTGCATCTCACAGTTCCCACTTGTACGTTCATTTACGAATCAAAGCATCTCTTCGTGTGAGAGAGCCTAAGTAGTATGGAACGAGCAGTCTCATTGGTCGAGCATGCAGAGAACTGTTCATTGCATTTCACAGGCACAATTGCAAGCGCGGGGTTCATAGATCTAATTTCTTTGTGGTGTTGTAGGTTACACGACAGTAACCTGTAGTAAATCTACTTCTTGGGTGCCAGCACTCACTGTTTTACCATGCATTTGGTGAGTTCGATTGCCTCAATCTGCTTGAGCTAATCTAACACGAATATTTATAGCTTGTGTAGAATTCCAGTCACACGCACTGAATTCGGTACTTTGAGTTGAGTTTACAGACGTTGGCCGTGAGGCAAGTGGAAGTTCCAGGTTTTTTGAAGAGTAAACAGTTTAGGAATAATGAATGAAACTTAATCAAAAGCAATGAAAGCATTAATCAAAGTGCCTGACAAGTTGAAGTTAATGAGATTAGCTCGTGTCGATGGAACTATTACAATCGATGACACAAGTAGGTGTGAGTGACCTTATGGATTAATGCCTTCTTTCTTCATTGAGACAACACTACAGTATCCTTATATGTGTATCGGTCTTTACGTTTTGTGCTTTGATGACAAGTAAATTTTTCCCAATCTTTCAAATGTCTGTCATCACAACCAGTTCTGGCGAAATGGAGATTAGCGAGTCTAGAAAACAGAGCCGTGTCGTGTGTCCACAATATCTCTTTGGAACTGAACTGTGTTAACATTGTACCAAAGGGACCTCGGTTCAGTGTCTGTCAGTGTCGATGTAGGGATTGAAGAGAAAAGTTAAGCCTCCAAAAAAATAAAGCAAAAGTTTTTGTAGATGCCATGGTGAAGCGTAACCTTAAGAGATTATATCTTATGTAAATGAAAGATGACTCATTAAAGGTACCATACGTCTACTGAAATATCCTATGACAAAATCACATTGATCTATAACTACAATGAACGAATATTTCACCGCGGTATCTACTGTCGAAAATGTTACGAATATTCGGCAACCAACACCGATGCTAGAAACTCTCTTAGGCACATGTGTCTTTGCGGGGTATGAGGTCCTTCAGGAATTGACCCACTGGCATGTATGCAAGCCACTGGCCTAGATAATCTGTCTTCCCGTGTTCTGTCATTCCAACGCTACTGCTCAAACTATTCAATCGGTCTTTAGCACGGAAGCTGTTCCCCAGGATTGGAAATTCGCAAAAGTAACCCCGATACTCAAGGAGGGGAAAACAAAAACCGCATCAACTATCGACAAATGAGTCTTACAAGGGTGTCAGTAAAACTATCGAACGTGCCTCCTGCAGTAGCGCATCATCCAACCACCTGTAGATGCAACAACTTTTTTCTGACAGTCAGCGCAGCTTCCGGTATAGGAGAAGCTGCTGAACTTACTGACTTCTTTTCGAAACTTACAGAAATCAGCGATCGAACAAAAGGAAGGGACCTAGTTTACTTAAGCTTTCAGAAAACGTTTGACAGCGCCTCCCCCCCATAAAGGGTTAATGGAAATATTGATTGCCCATGGCATCCAGGGAGACTATTTACGTAGGATATGAGCGTGCCTCGCTGTTCGGAAGCAGCGAGTGAAACTACAAGAAGTGACTAGCGACTGGACGCCGGTCTCATCTGGATGGTTCTACGAAGCAGCGTTTTGGCCCATGTGCACTCCTATTCATAATTTTCATCAACGATCATGATCTTAATTTTTACAGTAAAATCAGTAAATTTATGGGGGATACTTCTAAAATACAGTATGTCATGGGGCCATGTCGGACGACGATAGACTCAAGCTCCAGTAAGACCTTGGCCGCCTCGTGGAATGGGCTGCCGTGTGGCAGTTGAATTTCGATGTAGAAAAATTTTCGGTAATACACTATGGAGAAAAGCACACTTTAGCTGGCTGGAAATGAACGGTATAGAGTAAGCAGCCGTATCTCAACAATGTCACCAGGGAATAACAACCACAAACATGCAAATGAGCCAGCCCTTTGGCACACCTGGTTGCTGAAGCTATATAAGCCTGCAACGCAGTAGTGAAGTTAGCCATACCAGTACCAGACCCATTGCCCGCAGGTCTTAGATGAATATACTTATTTGAAGTTTATATTACGTCCCTCCAGCGATGGGTTTGGGTGCCCCATATAAACATATAGCTCCAACTAACGTTCCCGCCTGTCGTTGTGAGCTCATAGAGTCCCGACCAGTGTACCCTTGGTCGCAGTTATCTATTGAGGTCCTGACTTGTGTCTATTGGTCAGATGGTTTCGTATACCAGCCAGCGATTGACATAGGAATATAATGTACTCCTGAGCTTACGCATATAAGGATAGCAGTATGAAGAGTATCCTTTATTCACTGACGAGACTAAATATGTTTGGAACCAGACGACATTCGACGAGTATAAGGGTGACCAGAGTAATAGATTAATGCACCGTAGCATGAGGAATTACCTGGTACCTGTATGCATGTATATATAGAGAAGAGATACCATAGGCGTACGTATCGGGTGAAGTAAATCCTTCGGCTTCATATTGTTGGTCAGCATTAGGTGTAGATTTCTCTCGTAAGTCTACCGCACATGTCTATAAGTCTCCAGATTTCTCCTGATAAGCTGCTCACCAACTCACGCTTAACAGAGTCGAGAGGTACTTGCGATACACACAGCGAATAATGGGTTCAAGGCGGATTAGCAAGATCGTGGAATAATACTCAGGTGTCTTAGTCTTCGTCTCTTGATATCAGCACAAGAGGATGTGTATTGTATAGCACGGTTGCGTAAGTTATGATGCAGTGGTGTTCTGCCTACAACCAAGAGGTGGAACGGTCTGAGGCAGCTAGGAATGAGCTGAGGCGCACTCTATTTATGGTGTCACGTAGGGTGTGGCACAGCGCAGGGAAACTCACGTCGACACACCACTCAGTAAGTTGAAAAAGTGTCAATATGGTAAGCAGTGGGAATTGGGAGATGCGGTACGGGTCGGGTCTCCGAGGAAGTATAAGAGGAGCTGAGGTATTCATTACCAGAATTTTGAGTACAAATTCAAGGACGTAATCACTTCTTTGTACAAAGCGCTAGTACTCCTGCATTTAGAAATTGCTTTTCAATTCTGGTCGCCACACCGATGCAACGATATTATTAAATTGGAAAGAATTCAACGCCGTGCAGGGATATTGTTGCCTCAGTTGTGAAACATAGCATACCAGTGTCTCCTACGTAGGAAGTCGGACTCATACCTCTCGAGCAAAGACGACTCACTCAGCAACTACGTAGTATAAACATTGAAGTACTTGAATGACTTCAATGACGTGCAAGAAACGGAACTTTACGACAGAAAAGTCGATGATCACCTCCGAAACTACCGCCAAACACTTAAACTTCAAGATCAAAGAACTACTCTGAGCTAGCAGATTTTTTTTCGTATTTGATGCCTAGTGAAACTTGGAATAGACTTCTCTCCGAAGTTCTAGGCGCATAAAAAGAGAATGCATTTTAGAGGTGTCTTGAAAAACATTGGGAACAACACCCTCCACAGCTACGAACGCTTTTATCAATATTAGATAGGGGAAAATTAGGGTATCCTGGATACGACCTAGGGAGGGATCTGTAGGAAGTGGCTGCTATTGCTCGCATGTCTTAGGTGAAAGTTTCACTGTCTGACTCGAACCTTTTTCACCCTTCGTATGCACGATACGAGTCCGACCGTCTGAGGATATTGCATACAATTGAGGACCAGCACTTTTGTTTTGTGGAATTTTCACAGGTGCCTCCAGTAGCTATTAGATAGGGGAAAGTTAGGACACCCTAGATATGAGTCAAATTTTTATTTTCAAGCTCGCAGGTAATAGATAGAGATTTGCTGTCTGATTTGGAACATACTGCATTCACACACAACGTAGGTATAATACATGTGTGAGATGTCACTGAAAAACATTGCTTTTGTTCTGGGCAATCCCACTAGTTCCAAGTAGTCTAATCTAATCTACTCTTCTGGTGTGTGGTTGTGTCTTGCTTCTGGTTGTGGGCTTCCGTAGGAGTTCCAATTTTTCTATTTGTTGCAGTTTCACCATCGAGCCACTGAATCATGACATGCAGAAACACGTGGAGGAATGCCTGCCTCATTCCGTTAGGCAAGTGAGGATCTTGCCCTCTAATTTCGTCATGGTGGCGCAATTTGCCGACTGGTGCGAGAGAATGAAAGCCTTCCCGTGCAGGAGCTCCGACGTCTGGGCGATGTCTTTCCCCAAATCTGGTAAGTGCAACAGCTGAGGCGGTCCAAGAGACAGTCTTTTGCCCTACGTTCACACTTCAGCACACCGGCCTGTGTCATCGTTTCCCTACAAAGACAACTGTGTGTACACGAAAAGGCTTTTTTAAAATGTTAGCCTTGGAACAAGTTTGCTTCAAGTGTCTGTAGCAGAATTTTAGGCATGTTTGATGAGGCAGCAAAAGTTGGCCTTTCCGCTGAGGCTTGTTTTGTTCGAATTTTGAGACAGGTGCCCCTGGCTTCGACTTCAGGCCCTGACCCTAGTAAGACCCATGAGACTTCAATGAACTTAGTCTTGCTTAGTGAAATGGAGACTTCCGTCGGCCCTACATAATGGGGCGGCTTGTAGAGCACGTGCCGGGCAATTCAGAGTATTAAAGCTACGGTTCCTGTATGCATTTTTGGATAAGTCAAGCGGACTTTTTTTAAATCGACTTCGATGGCCCAATAGCGCATGTCATGAGGATGTCTCTTCACAGTTGATGTGAATTAGAATTCACAAAACAGGAAAGTTTTCTGTAGTTTAAACAGAAAGTAACAAACTGAAAGGCATATACACATGGCAAAAAACTAACATGCGAACCTTCTTTTGCACTCTACATATGTAGAGGCTATGGTTAAAGCCGTTAAATTGATGGAATATCAACTATTTTTTTAACTGGGCAATGACTTTCCTGAAATTTGTATAGCATCATTCCCTTATTTATTGTGCCCAGTATATAAGCTACATTTTATTCATTTATTTTCAATAGAGCGCAGTTTTATTGAAAGTGTGCTAGTTTCACCGTCACAAGGGGAAGATTTGTATAAGAACAAAATCATGTGCTGAAAGGCAAAAGGGAGGTCTCCACATTTAATTTTCGAAATCAAATGACTACAGACGATTGAAGTGCATCGTGAAGATACTTGATTGCACTTCCCTCCACTGTAACCATGGTTTTTTCTGAGTACAAGTATAAGAACGTAGGCAGGAGAAAAAGTTGTCATTGTGCAGTAAAATTTGTTTTTCTTCAGTCATGTTCTCCTCATGTTCTGCATTCTTGGCGGTTGCTTCGGCTGTACTGTATTTCTAGTATAGTTGCTCCGTTCACTTAACTACGAATCACGTTTTCTTGCCATATATTTCTACGCGCTGTAGAGAGGTACTGCACAACCTCCATAGAACGGACTCTTTACCTATTTTGTGCGCCAGTGCCCTCGTCGGTTATGTGCCCGGTTGTGCCGCATCCTAACAAGTGAAGTGCATCTGTTGGACGCACAGTGGGGGCATATGTGTCCAGCCTATTGCAAGCCTAGCTGAATTATAATATGAAAAATCATGCCATAGCGACTGTTTGCTCTAGGGCTGTTAGGCCGAGCTATAACTGCTGCTCATTATTCGCAAGTTCACCTACCAGACTCAGTTGGAACTTGTTTGGGGCTTAAGTATGATTTTAATGAGACTTAACTGGAAATTATACAAAACTTCAGGCGGAACTGGTTCAGCTGCATGTGATCTGCATAGTTTGTTGTCTTTTCCGATCAGCAGTGCCTAATCAGAATTTTTAATCACATCTGTATCAGCACCACGTACGCTTTCCACTGACTTGCTTGAACCGGTCACTTGATACATATGAATCTTTACCGTGGTGTGTTTCTTCGAAAGTAACATTACACGCGGCAACGTACACATGGCGCTTCCGTTATACCGTGCGCTGAAGCATTAACACAGTGTTCCTTAAGCAGTAGGACGACGAGGAGAAAGAATTAAATTGGGTAGTTGCTCAATTGAAGTAGTATTTTTCTGTCACTATCTGATGACAGAAAGGCTTACTACTAACTTCCATCGAGGAGGTTATGTTTTTGTTGAGTTTGTAGGTTTGTCTCTTCGTCTGTCTGTTTGCGTCTGTAGCCAAGATGACTTAAAAATTTATAAACAGATCCCTACAAAATTTGCTGTGAATAGTAACCATGTTAGCAGAAACAGATGATTAACTTTCAGTGAAGATCCGTTCAAGCGTTTGCTTGTCTTCCAATTCTTTTTAGTACCATGACTTAAAATGTGGTCGATGGATTTTTATAGAAATTACATGAGTGGTTTGGTATATCACGAAGAGTAAATGACCATCGTTTTGTGATAATCTACTAGATTATTTGTATTACTGTTTTATTTTATAGTTTTATGTAAAATAACTCGAAAAATTAGGAACATATCTCTTTGAATTTTACAAACTTGCTAGAAGCAGCAAAAGACACAGATGATCAAATATTGGTGATTATCAGTTGGCAGCTTGTGTTTGACTAATGTTAATCAGAGTGTTTATCAGCAATAGAACTCGAAAAATTATAAATAAATCCATGAAAGATACAAAAACTGTCATTACTGTCAGAAGGCACAAATGACTAGATTTTGGGGCTGATGCAATGGAATAATAATTAATTTCAGAACCTGTTTGAACTTTCCCTACCGCGTTGCCTTGCCTGGGGGAGGTATGCACTCTCAGTGTAATCTAGTTAGTTTAATAAATCACAATGCTCTTAGTCGAATCATATTTTTTTATCATAACTTGACATGTGCCAAAGGTTTGGCCCAGTGAAAAAAAGTCTGGAGAAGCTAATTAATATATATCAAATGTATAAAGAAATAAACACAAACCGGCGTATCTTATAATTTTTTATTGCCTCCGAGTTTAGGTACAGGTAATAAGGTAAAGCCGCAGCAGTGGCTGGCGCAGTGCAGATAAATCACCTCGAGGGCCGAGAATAGGGGCACGGCTGGTGCAATGGGGGAAAATCAATTCTAAAACCCATTCATAAATCTGGTGCCCAAGATGACTTAGAACTTCCCAATTAAAAATTTTCGGTGGAGCAAGCGCGGCGTATGGTGTGCACCTTGTCGCCTTTTTGAGCGGGGCATCCGTGGGGCTCGGGTGCTGCACGGTCGCTTTGCGCGGTTTGGGGGTGTCACGGGCGACTTCGTTCCGAACATAAATCACCCATACACGGATATTCCACGTCTTGGCCAAAATAGCAGTACCTATACTGCTACTTTTGCGGAGGCGCGGAATATCTGTGGAACACGGTCGGGCAAGCGCGCCCTGTATGGGTGACTTATGTTCGAAACGAGGTCGAACGTGCCACCCTCAAAACGCGCATAGCGACCGTGCAGCACCCGAGCCCCACGGATGCCCCGCTCAAAAAGGCGACCTGCGGCGGCCATGTGTGGACCAAACGACCCGGTAGCTCGACAGAAAATTTTTAATTGGGTTCCAGACCAATTAGTATACTTCCCGTTCCATCTAAACTTCTTAAAAAAAAACATCGGCGGAGCGGCTGGCCAGATATCTCGACTAGTCTCGCTTACCGCATAAACATCAGTAGGCTACGCTCACAGGGCTGGCATCAACGCACATGACGCTCTTCTTAATATACCCGAATCAGCGTACAAAAATATAGACGAACAATGCCCCACTTTCCTTGTGCTGCTGGATCTACCAAAATCTTGCGACGGTGCTTACCATGGCACGCTGCTATTATAAAATACATGCTTTAAACATCTGCCCAGACTGATTCTCCAGTTATATACCATAACAGAGCACATACCGTCAGGATTTCCAACTACACGTACGGCCCCATTCTTAATAAACTCATTTGGCGTTCTTCAAAAGTCTGCGCTTGGCCACATGCTCTTCTCCATATTTGTCAGTGATATACCATTTCTAAAAGATGACGCAACTAATTGCTTCAGTGTACGCTAATGATGTCCACATTGCAGAACCTTGATCTTTAGCCAAACCAGATCTTGTACTCACAAAAGCCGAAAATTTCCTGCGCGAGCTCTAGGACTGGTATGACAAAAATGATCTTCAACTACGCGCCTCCTACTCGTACAATCACGAATTATCTCCCACTGCAACAACTGTAGCGTAATCTGGGGTATAACATCTTAAAAAAAAATCTTGCACATCTCAAGAAATCCAATAACTTCGCTGCAAAAGTAATTTTTGCAGGCAGATTTCGTATGCGTGACCACGCAAATACTCTTCTGACTGGCTGACTGCTGAAGAATATTTTGCCATTCGCTTCGTAATTTATATAGTCACTTGGAGCATTAGCGTGAGCTCAGAGCGGGTGAAGTATGAATGAAGGAAAACTCAAAAGAGAATACAAATCACGATGAACGAGAGTGCTAAGAGAATCTGTTCAAAAATATTTATAAATATATATCTTCATGGATTGGACTTCAATGTTGGCAAAGAAAGAACTCCATTCAAATATACTGTGCAATTGCCATCATCTGTAAACCAGAGCAACAACAACACACCCAACCCGCACCACCCATTGAGTAGGGGTATTGGTTTTAATTGGGTTGTAAAAAGGGAGGGGTACACATGATTAATGGTTAGTGGTATAGCTTTGTTTTCCATCGGCAAGAGCCGAGCTGTA
>LQNS02020120.1:12890486-12915521 GCA_001587735.2 Parhyale hawaiensis | reverse complement strand
GGGGGGGGGGGGCCCCCCCCCCCCCGCCCCCCCCCCCCCCGGTCGCGACATCCCTGCACCTGACTGTCTGGAAAAGCTCATCTCCTTTTGCCTCTTTTTGGATGGGGTTATAGATTTAACGCCGTCATTTTTGACGGCCAGCTGACTGAAAATTTTCGCTACTTTTTAAAATCTCAGTCAACCCACTTGACTGCCTGCAAAAAAACGTTATTATGATTCAACTTCTTCTGCCTCTTTTTGGGTGGACAGACAACAAAATTCACAGCTGTCTTTTTTATGGCCAGCTAATTTTAGTTTCTTAGCATTGCTCACATCTAGGTCAACCTACTTCTCTCCCCGCAAAAAAAAAATATGAACATTGCTCAAATCCTTCTGCTACTTTTTGGGTGAAATTACAGATTCAACGCCGTCATTTTTGATGGCCAGCTAGTTCAAAATTTTTTAGATTTTTCACATCTCAGTCAACCCTCCTGACTGCCTAAAGCAAAATTATTATTCTGACTCAATTCCTTCTACCTCTTTTTAGGTGGACCGACAACAAAATTCATTGCCGTCATTTTTGACAGCATGTTAATTGTATTTTTTGTATTAGTAACATTTAGGTCAACCCACAAGACTCCCTTCAAAAAAGTATGAACATTGTTCAACTCCTCCTTTTTTTTGGGTGGCTAGACACACACACATATATATATATATATATATCTACATAAATACATGCATACAAACTTGAATCTTCAACGAAAACATTGTCACCTCTCTTCGCTTCGCTCGGGGGTGATAATTAATTATAATAATTTCATGAACATCTCATGATGGCAACACACAACATGGTAACTGTATAGATGTACAAATGCTAAATCAAACCATGAAGCCCGAATCCAGTTTAAACTCACTCTGCGTGCAAGTTCAATTAATGTCCAATTCACAGTTAGGAGTTCAGTTACATGCAGGGGTGTGTCGCGGTCAGCATTTCTAGGTTACCGGTGCTACACCGGTGACCCAGCCAATCGCAACCCGTGTCGCAATCGTAGCTCATATGACGACTGCGACAAGGGTTACGGCGACGTAGGTCACTGAGCACAAACGTATATTTTGAATAGAAGGAGCACTAAATTAATTCAAATAAGCAACAAATAACCTCCGAGCACCAGACTAAGTAAATCAGGTCAGTTACTTGGAACTTATATTGACAAAATTTCAATTAAAACGAATTTTTTAAAATCGTTGAACGTACTCCACTTGTCGCTAGATGGAGCTCTCACAACCACATCTCGGGTTACAGTAACCTCTTTTTCAGGGCGCGGTAGCCCGGTTTTGGCGTGATTACGACACACCCTTGCAGTAGGTTACTTCTCGTGCGTGATGGTCATGCATCACTGAATGTGATACCTGCTACGTTGCACAAAATTAAAGCTTAATTAGGGAACGCAGCTCAAGTCGCCTGGGCATAATTGTCAATTACACAATTAAAATCACCATATTTAGGGTAGCGAATGATGATGTGCTTCAATAATGAAAGTCTCTCTTGACCCATAGTTACTCTCAGGTATGAATGGAGGTGCCGCAGTGTACTTGCACCTCTTTCACATTGACAGAAATTCAACGGAAGGGTGTAGACAGTTTGCAGAAGAGTAGAGATATTTGAATATATCATAGGATTACCTACATACATAGACTTTCCTCGTTTCAGCTGCTGCGGAACCAACTCGGGTTACGGAAGGTCATTTCTGTAAAGTTAATGGCCTCATCAATGTCGGTGAATGAAGTCCTGCAGATGATTGCGAAGACATGGCCCAACAGTGATGCCACCTTTCGTGCCAAATTTGAAAACTGAGTGTTCAAATTTTCATTGGTATGATCTAAGAATGGAATTAAAAGATTTTATTTTATTTTTAAAAAGAATTTGGCAGGGCATTGTTTAGTGTTTAAAAAACACTGCTCTAAGTTTGCTAGTGCAGGGCGCAGATTTTGTTTTTGCGATTGCCAAGTAAAACTCCCCTGCTGCTGTGATGGGAGGGCACATACACCCTGTACACCCTCAGCCTACGCCCCTGATATATACAGTAATTACCGCCGCCAAGGAGGTTATGTTTTCCTCGGGTTTGTCTCTTTGTCTGTCTGTCACCAAGATAACTCAAAAAGTTATGAACCGATTTCAATGAAATTACAGGGATTGTTAGGTATGTTAGGAGAAACAGATGATTAACTTTTGGTGAAGATATATTCATCCGTGTGTTTGTTTGTCTGCCTCATTTTTCTTGATGCCATAACTCAAAAAGTTATGGATGGATTTTGATGAAATTAACATGAGTTGTTAGGTATATAACAAAGAGTAAATAACCAAATTTTGTTAATGATTCGTTTGTTCGTTTGTCATTGTTTCTAATTTTATGCTTGTTAGCACAATAACTCAAAAAATAATGAATAGATCTTTATGGAATTTATAGGGGTTGTTAGTAATGTTAAAAGACATAAATGATCAAACTTTGGTGCAGATCGGTTTGTTCGTTTGTAAATTTGACTCATGTTTGTCATAACGTTCGTTCATAGTATAACTCAAAAAGTTATGAACGGATTTTCAAGAAAATTGAACAAACTATTATTAATATAAAAAGGCACGAATGATCAGATTTTGGAGTTTGTACAAAGAAAATTATGGCTTCAGAGCCTATTTGAATTTTTTGCTACCGTTGCTTCACTTGGCAGAGGTATGCGCTCTCAGAGTGCTCTAGTTAAATATCTGGTTCGAATCGAAAAAATGGAAGCCTGTGAGTTCCTTTCCCGGATATTTCCAGGTGCAAGGGGACTAAAATTTTCTAAATATGTATACACATTTATAATATATATTGCTCGACGTCAAATAAATATAAAAACCCAGGAGGTTTTCAAACTTACGCTTTCAGTGGACTATCCAGCAAGAATAACTACTTCGTTAATATGCACTGAGTATAGATATTATTTATAAATAATAATGCCACAGCGGATATTTTAACTACCGTTTGAAAATATGAACACATTCTATAATATTCAAATCGATGGCCCATTGAATGTGACTTTGCATTTTGAGGAAAATCTACGGAAACTTGTATGCTGGATGCACTTTTTGCATAGACAAATTCCAGATCTCAGCTTCGAAAGCATCTGAAGCGATGTGATGCGTCAAAATTCGAAGTTTTTTTTTCCTGTGAGTTCAAGAAACCCAATTTGAGATGGAGATCATCTAAGAAAATTGGCAGAATGCCCTGCAAACGAAAAACAGGAATAAGAGTCAAGAAAATTGAGATTTCCTTCGACGTATTTAGTTTTTCTGCTTTCACAGTAAACTTCAAAAGGAATTCGTGGCATAGACTTGTTTCTGAAGTTGTAGGAGAAACATAAATCGTCTGGGCAATGGCTGTGAGCAACATCCTCTGAAGCTTCGAATCCAGCTGCCGTAGCTCGGTATTCAGTCATTAATTTGTTCATCGCTTGATAACAGGTAGTTTTGTTCTACAATATAACGTGCCAGAACTTCAACCTCAAGACGTCAGAACTTCAGTCTCAGAGTCTCAATCAATCTAGTTCAGCTGATCGTATTTGAACAATTATCCAACAAGGTACTGGTTCATGTCAGACGTGTTGTACGAGTTGGCATAGTATTCTAAAGCCCGCTGCAGACGACAATTGAAACCAGGAGGACTCACGAGAAATTAGCTTCAAAAAGTGACGTCATCATCGACGGCAATTAAAAATCGTCTTAAATTGCGAAATTCATTTCTAGCGTATAAATAAATTAGGAGAATATATACTAATTTAACAGTTATCTATAGAAAATTGCAGTGCATGCTGGTGGAAACTTTCACAGCACTAGCGCCGAATTTGGTCACTTTTGGCGACCTGATTTAACTTCTTTTTCTTAATTGAAGCTTTATTTACACTTCATATTCAGTTCACAGTGCTCTTCACAGAACATATTTATTCCTTACCAACACATAGAAGCACCGTTATAGACAGTTCTGTACGCGAGAGAAACCACAGTAGCAGATAGCCTATTGCTCGAAGTTTCTGTACTTGACGACAACATTTTACTGTATTTTGCAGCTCAAGTAGCTGGCCAGTCATTAGCGGGAGATTGAATGAAATAAATAAAAAAAAAAATAAGGTGATATATTTAAAAAACTACATACGAAGGCCTGAGGTCCCACACTCAAATACTTAGACTCGTCGATATGATGTAAATTTTGCTACGTGCGGTCACGACTAAGTTTTATTTTAGTCCTATTGAGTCCTCCCGTTTTGTTCTTCGCTTCGTGGTTGAAACACGGGAACATTTCTCCTTACTCATTTCATTTTGTCGCTACGGGACACAACTTCGGCTTGGCCAAATTTCAACTGTCCAAAATGGCTTGAAATCTAAGCTGCCATTGCAAAATTTTTTCGACGGCATGTGCTAACTGCGCAGTTTGCATATCTCTCTTAACTTCGAGTGAGTTTAGCTCGCAATAATGTACATATTATTGCGATGTTCAAACACGTTAAGATATAGTTATGACGTACGGAAACTTTTATTTCAGGAACGTTAAACGTTCTTGTTTTTCGACTCTCGTGTGCAGCGGGCTTCACGTAATGACACAGTAGCAGCTTTGTTGGAAAGAAAAATTAGATTGAATAATGTTCTTGCAAAAGCTGCTAAAGTAATTGGCGAGCATCAAAATTATTTTCAGTCATTGCAGATCTCCAGGAGCACAAGTCAAATTATTTATGTTGTTTATCTAACTGCACAAACCTATTTAAATATAACCAGTCTACGTCTACTTGTATCGCAATCATACATGGGTAAATGTACGGGGCATATACTGAGGTTGCCATTTATTTATTCTCCGGCTAATATTTTTTCAAGGCAGAAAAAAAACTGAACTGCGGGGTCTCATCGAAGCTTAATATAGTTTGCGCGCATCTCTTCTGATGTATAAATCTGACACAAGTGATGGATCAGGCAGTCGGGGTCACGTGGCTCTGGGGCGGAAACGCGAAGAGCTGCACGTAGAAATTCTTTGTCCTCATGTTGGCAACGGGGTACACAGCATGAGGATAGTATTCCACTTTTTTGGGGGCCCTCTTGGAAATTTACTTATTTGCATAACGGAAATTTATTTATTTCCATCACGGAAATAGCTAGTGCCTCCAGAGCCGAACCCTTGATATTAGCTCCTTTCCGGGAAAGGGTCTTTTGATCTGTAGAATGTTAGCCATCTCAGGTAGTATTATATATTTGCAGTTGAGTTCCTGCCGTACTGGAGCCACGTGCTCAGCTACTGGAACATGCGGCACTTGGACAATCTTCTGATCCTCCGCTACGAAGAGCTACAAGCGGTAAAGAAATTTATTCTTAGCCTTGCAGCACCTCTTAACTTTTTCTTCCATGAATTCATAGGTATAGTGCTATTTCAAATGTTGTACATAAGCCACGCTGTGAGAAAATAAGTTAAGCTCCCAATAGAAACTTAGGTATCTCGTATTCTATCGTAAAAAATATTGACTGGCTCTCTTTGATAAAAATGACTTTAAGCGAGATATACAGGAAACCGCAGATTAACACAGGGGATTAAGGGCTGTGTTAATCGAATTAGGAGTTACAGGACAATATTCTAAGTCGTCTTAATACAGTACTATGTCAATTGAGGAACGGTGTATCACTTATACATTAATCAGGATCTCGGTATCTAAATCGAGGCTATGTTTATTGAATTATATGTTATTATCACCCGCGAACGAAGGGAGAGAGGTGATAATATTTTCGTTGAAGATTTAAGTATATACCTATATATATTTGTATATATATAAACATATATATTTGTCTCTCTACCCAAAGAGTGGTGGAAGGAGTTGAGAAATTGTAACAAATGTTCATAATTTTTTGTAGGGAGTTTGGTGGATTGACCTAGATGTTACCCATGCCAAAATACTAGACCTACTACTTGAAAGAAAACGGGACTCTTTGAAAGAGACCCCAATGACCGCTTGCGAAGCAACGGTCAAAAACTCAAGCATAAAGCTCGAAGAACAACAGTAAGTCAGCAGTTCTTTCCCTATTTCATAGTCAGCATTTGGAATAGACTCCCTTCCGACGTTGTTGGTACGGAGTCGGTCAACTCGTTTAAAACCGTCTTGACATACATTGAGAGAGACATCCTCCACATCTAAAAACTCTTTCTCCACGAGTCGCAAGCACTTAACGGCCAAAGCTTCCTAGGCCATTTTAAGCTGACTTCTTCTCACTTCCGCTTCATCTATATATTTAAGCTCCGCATATTAGCGGCCATCGATCTTGCTTGCGGGTATTCATGACCATCGCTTTGGCGTAGATTCTTCTCCCCCTTCTTTTTTACTTCTCCTTTCTTTTTTCTCTTTCGTCTTCCATTTTTTCTCCTCTCGTTTCTCCATTCCTCTACATCCTACTGACATAATGGCAATAGCTCATAGAGGGCCGGGGTGTAAGTCCCGGTGTCTCTTTGGGAATGGGCCATTTGGTTCGTCTACTGCCGCCTATCTAATCTAATCTATCTGGCCATAAAAAATGACGGCGCTGAATTTGCCTCCACCGTTGCAGACTGTCTTACGCCACGAGGCACTTTGTTTTTTCTATGTTATACCGAAGATTTACTCAGGGATTGGGGCTGTGCCCTAACCTTATTCACCAAAAATGCCTACAGTGCGTCGAATTTGCCCCCACTGCGGGTGATGGTCTTGCGCCATCAGGCGTTATAGTTCGAAACGATGTTTACCGGGGTTTTCCTTTAGCATGTTGGCCTATAAGAATGGTAGCAAAAAAATGCTGCCACTTTTTTTTAGATGTCTGTTAGTGTTCGACGCACTAATTATTCTGATGTGGAATGTAATAAAGAGCGCAAGAAATAATAAATCTCCGCAGATACTCTGAATTAAAAATAAGACTTGTTTTTGAAGGCTAAATATAGTATCGGTTAAAAGTATTAGGACAAGACATGTTTCATTTGTATGAAGCGTACATAGTACAGAAATGCTAAAAGTAGGTATGATCACGTAAGAAATTTATTAACTATGTACATAAATATTCAATAAAATGTCAATACATAGATTAGGAAGTGTTATAAATACTTTTCGCACATACATCATGGTTTATTCTAGCTCTACATATGTATTATCCGTGTAATACATTGCTATCTACTTCCTTGCCCATTCCCTGCCACAATATGTTTGGGCCTCACGCACCCAAGGGTCCCGAGTGCCTTCTCCGCAGGGGATGTTGCAACTTACCGCAGTTCCTGCTGACGAGGTTAGTTTTGTAAAGTTAGGCAGGCTCTCAATACTTCCCCTTCTGTTTCGGGAGGTGGGCTGCCGATCGAGGTGGTTGACCTATTCCCGCTAGACTTCTACCTTCTTGTCTTTCGTTTCTTCCTCTGTGCGGCGTAGCTGAGCGAAAGCGTTCAGCCGTGCCCGGGGGTTGGAGATGCTCAACTTGCGCTTTTTTCCTGTCAGTAGCGCACTGACCACTCTGAGACCTACCGGCAGGAAAGCCGTGACGAAAATCATTGACAATTTAAAACGCGCCCTAGTTGGCGCATGAGCCTGTGGTTAAACACAGGAATAGTTCGGCGCGATATAGGCAGTGTGCCACTGAAGCGCTAGTAAAAACTTCTACTACTACTACTATGCTACTTCCTTGCCCATGCTAAACAGGATATCTGTAGCGGCCGTCTAAAAGGTCATGCGAGATATCGAAGGCAAAGGTGGAATGATATCTATTGAAACGAAGCGCTTCTCACTGACCGCTCTACCATTTATGTATTGATCAACCGGAAAGTTTTATCCTTACAGTTGTCACTAGGCTCAGATATATGTTGGTCTCGTAAACACGCAGATTTTCTTTCCGATGAATTTATGAGACCTCCGATCCTGCAAAGGTATAACGGAACTCAGGTTGTATGCTGGCTTTTCCAAATTGTTAATGTGTAATTTAAGTGATGTGTTTAAAAAGCACATTTTAGAAGTAAGAGCAGCGTTTCACGTGTAGAAAATGCACCTTTCTTGTCTGCGCATAGGAGCGTTACATCTGCCTCCTTTTCAAGTAGCTATGCTTTGACTACTTTGAACTTGGATTTGCTCTGATAAGTTATGTATGTATATAAGTTTTATATAAACAAGAAGATCTTGACATCATGCCTTCAACACTCTGCATTCTACCCTGACAAATTCATTCTGTAGCGAAGTTTAAGATTACAACTGAATACTATGATGAATGCATAAAGAAAACACGCAAAAATATAAGATATCAGGAACTACTAAGTCAATAAACAGCAAGCAAGCATAACTATTTAAATCTTATTTATTATATGATCCTTTTGCCTCGATCAAAGCGCTTATTGTTTCTGGCACTGATGTCACCAGTTTATTCAATTTTCAATAATAGCAAGACCATGAACTGGAAAGCACCCGGGCCAGATATAGTGCAAGGCTACTGGATCAAAACTTTCTCATCGTTGCACTCCAGAATTGCTGCACAGCTCGACCAGTGCCTGCAAAGCGGATTCGTGCCTACCTGGATGACCACAGGAAAGACGGTCCTAATCCAGAAGGACAAGGCAAAGGGCACGGAGGTCAGCAATTACCACCCTATAACGTGCCTCCCGCTCATGTGGAAGGTGCTGACGGGCATAATCTACGGGCGAGTCTACCAACACCTAGACTCAAAGCAGCGCCTACCTGACGAACAGAAGGGATGCCGCAGGAACACCAGGGGAACGAAGGACCATCTGCTCGTCGACAAGCTCCTCACGAAAGACGCCAGGAGCAAAAAGAAAAACCTAAGCATGGCTTGGGTTGATTACAAAAAGCCTTTTCATGGTCCCCCACTTCTGGATCCTGGAATGCCTGGAAATCTACGGCATCGCCGGCAACATCCGAAACCTGATCACGACGACCATGCCCAACTGGAAGACCCAGCTCACAAGCGCCAATAAACACCTCGGCGAGGTGAGCATCAGGCGTGGAATCTTCTAGGGCGACTCCCTATCTCCACTGCTCTTTGTCCTGACCACGATCCCCCTCTCCAAGACCCTGAACAAGGCCTGCTAGGGCTACAACTACAGCCGTACCACGAAGCTCAACCACCTGCTATACATGGACGACCTGAAGCTGTACGCCTAATCAAATGACCTAATAGAGCAGCTACTCAATATATGTAGTCCATCAATACTCTGAAGACATCAAAATGCAGTTTGTCATCAGTATATGCGGAGTCCTCAACGTCGAAAGAGGCGAGGTTACTGCGTCCGAAGGAATCAGCATCGAAGAAGGCACCACCATGGACATTGAGGAGACAGGTTACAAGTACCTGGGTGTCATGGAGTGTAACACCATTCTCCACAGAACCATGAAAGATTCCATTCGGAAGGACTCAACTCTGACTCGTCCTGAAATCACATCTCAATGGGGGCAACACCATCAAGGCCATTAACACCTGGGTCGTCCTCGTAGTTCGTTACTCTGCTGGCATTATCAACTGGACAAAAAACGACTGCACCGACATGGACATCAAAACTCGGAAGCTCATGCCGATCTATCGAGCACTGCACCCAAGATCGTACGTAGACAGACTCTACCTTAACAGGAGAGATAAGACCGTGGCCTCATCAGCGTAAAGGACTGCGTCGAAACGGGAAAACGAGCTCTAACCCAACACTTCAGAGAGAGAGAGAGAGAGAGAGAGACGACCCGTGGGTACGTTGCTCAATGGAGGCGAAGCTGCTGAAGGAGACCGAAACGGCTGACCAGTTCAAACAGCGACGACGCCTCGATCGGACTAACAAATAGAAGAGCATGAAGATGTCCGGCAAGTACATCGAAGCTGTTCAGGATAAAATAGTCCCCGACTCTTGGAACTGGCTTGTGAGGGGTGAGCTCAAACGGGAAACACAAGGCACCATCCTGGCCGCCTAAGAGTAAACAATCAGAACCAGGTACATCCAAAACAAAATTTACAAAAGGAACGTGACAACATCCTGTAGAATTTGCAAGAGTTCGGATGAAACCACCAACCACGTGATAAGGGAATGCGGAGTGCTGACGCAAAATTAATATTTACAAGCGCAGGCAGGATTAAGTTGCTCGACACCCTCACTGGGCCCTCCTGCGGATCCAAAACTTCCCGGTCTGTGAGAGGTGGTACGCGCACGAACCCGCGCCCATGGTTGAAAATGAGGCCATGCAAATCTACTAGGACAAAATTTAAGGCTTGAAACTGACAGTAATTCACGTCAATCGACCGGACATCGTCGTCAAACACAAGCAGGAGAAGTCGGCCAAACTGATCGATGTTTCAGTCGAATTCGTCTCCAGAATTGTGGACAAGGCAACGAAGAAGAATGAAAAGTACCGTGACCTTGCCATCGAACTTCAACGACTGTGGCAAATGAAGGTGGACATCGTCCCAGTGGTCATCGGAGCTCTGTGGCAATGTCCAAGAATCTCCAGACTGCCCTGCGAGAGCTGAAGTGCGGCCATCTCCATCCAGGAACCATCCAGAAACGCGCTCTGCTTGGAACAGCGCACATCATTCACTAGATACTCTGAGCCTTAGGTTGCGGGATGCGACCCGGCGCTATCGGACATGCTCATTCCAGCCTGGCACGTTCCTCCTATTTTTGTCGGGGGCAATGCCAAATATATGACGCCCAGATTCAAGAATTGCGGATTCTATGTCAGACAAGAGCTCACATAGTCCTCCTCGAGAGGATGTATCAATGTCATTGATATTTTCCTCCAGTCAGTCATTCAGACTAAGTTGGAAGGCACTGACAAGATTTCTATTTACACGTTCACAGATGCTTTGTAAATTTTAATTGCTTGATTATGATTGCTTCGCGTAGTAATGGTTTCTTTACAGCTACTTCTCTATACAATCCACTTTTGTGAAGTCCTAGGGTAACCGTATACATTATAGAAATAAGTTCATTTTCGGGAAGACTTTTGTTGTATTACCCATTAGCTCCCGAGCTGTTTTTCCTGTCTCTTAGGCTGTTTAAACATATTTAGAAGTCTCGCAGCTCCGATAGAAAGCTTTCTTGACCTTCCGTTTCTTTTTCTCATTTCAATATACCAAGTTTCTTTTTCTCTTCCAGAAGTGAATTTTACAGTATCTGGCGAACATTTAATGTTTGCTACACGAGATGTTTGCATCTCGTGAAACTTTTATTCCGCTTCTCTGTGGTAAAGTTAATTCCGCTTTCTTTGACATTGTGGGTAGGGTTCCTAAATTGAATATAACGTATGTAGCATTGGACAGGAGAGCGTGCTGCCTTGCTGGGAGTAGGAGACAGAGTGACAAGTTCCAAAAACAAAGGCTATGAGGACGACTGTGCCTTGATGGTGGTAGGAGACAGAGTGACAAGTTCCAACAACAAAGGCTGTGAGGAAGACTATGCCTTGATGGTGGTAGGAGACAGAGTGACAAGTTCCAACAACAAAGGCTGTGAGGAAGACTGTGCCTTGATGGTGGTAGGACACAGAGTGACAAGTTCCAACAACGAAGGCTGTGAGGAAGACTGTATAGTGCGGAATTGTATATTTTGCGGGTGCCTATACCAAGTAGAGCACAATCCTGTGGGATATTGGAGACCAAATCATGACAACATTAAGTATTTCTGTGCTAAATATACTTTGGAAACAGCTGCAAGCTGCTTGGAAAAATATTTCAGCAGAAACATTGAAGGAACTGGTGATTCATTTTCAGAAAGAATGAAAGGCTGTGATTGCTACCTGCTGGTTATTGGCTTTGTAGTTCCTAATAAATGCATTAACATTTATTGAGTATAGTATTTCCCATTATATGTTAGGTACTTGTTAGTACTTCCGCACAATTTATGCATCATACAAATAGAACATGGCTTGTCCTAAAACGAGTATTTTTGACTAGTACTATATCTTGTATTGATAAAAGTATAAGCTTCTTTTTTGGAAAATTTATCACAACAGATTTAATAAAATAAATGGATGAAGTTGCCTAGTAATATTAAAGATAACTTGATATTCCTAAGGGCGGATCTTACATATCTAAGTCGGTCGGCATGGGGTATAATGTTACTCTGCATAGTGCTTCAAGAAGCAACCAAAACTTTCTTATCTCAGGACCTGGATGCCGTCATCCAGAAAGTGGCCAATTTCCTGGACGTGCCTGTACCAACTGACCAGCTGGAAGCCGTCAAGGACCACCTGTCCTTCGAGAGCATGAAGGCCAACCCGGCCACCAACTACGAGACCCTCTTGCCTGGAGTTGTCTCCAAACAGCTGAAGTTTATGAGGAAAGGCATAGTAAGTAAACGGCAACGTTAACGCACTTGGATGCATAATAGTAGTATCCATGCAACACTTGGGAGAATATCTTCCGAGAGCAAATGTTTAATATTATGGAAAGCAGTTTTCTTGCTATACATAGTCAGCAAGCACTTAAAGTACTTTGCGATGCAAGAGTTTCCAAGTAGCCGACTTACCAATATGCTTCTTATTTCACATATTTCAGCATTCATTTCATTATTTGAGGACAAAATAATAATGAAGTATTTAGTCTCTGTTTTGGATTGATGTTCAGCTGAATAGCCTAATGTGCCAAATTCACAGCAGCTTGAGCGGTGGATTGTAATAAAATAGGTAATAGAACTGAGTTCCATCAAATCAAGGACACACTACACTATACCATAGCACACTAAAATTTATACTATACTGCACTATACTACTCTACACTATTCTATGCCACACTATACTTGACTGCCCAGCTCTCCATAAAACCTCTTCAAAAAATCGTTTCGAATCAGTAGCGACCTCAACCAAAAGAAACTGCTTATGTTGACATTAAGAAAGCATTTTTTACCAAGAATCGCACATACATGAGCACTTGGCAACGACAAATTGCAAATTTTGTTTTCTACAATGCAAGGTCACTTTGGTGTTCTAATATTCTGTGATCGGCACCCAACGGTATCCTTCAATCACGAAATAGTGTTCCTTGCCAGTGAACCTATTCCTTGAATTACCACCAACGGTTTTCGTTTTGCTTGAGGTTCCATGGTAATTAGAAAGAATTTCACTGACAGTCAAGTAGAGGGTTTTCCAATGCGCAAGCTAATGAGGACAAAACTCGATGAGCTTCAACTTGTCCAAAGTTTCACACTCATCAAGCTTTAAATTAATCAAAATTCACAGTCATCAAGACGCAAATTTAACGAAATTGAAATCCATTATTCACGTTCACTAAAATCATCAACTTCATCAAATCCATAAAATTTAATTGGTGTCAACTTGCCTGAAGTTTCAGTTATGATCGCCCCAAGTCCCGCTTTAATTGTGTCAACTTGCCTGAAGTTTCAGTGTAGATCGCCCCAGTCCCCGCTTTAATTGGTGTCAACTTGCCTGAAGTTTCAGTTATGATCGCCCCAAGCCCCGCTTTAATTGTGTCAACTTGCCTGAAGTTTCAGTGTTGATCGCCCCAGTCCCCGCTTTAATTGGTGTCAACTTGCCTGAAGTTTCAGTGTAGATCGCCCCAGTCCCCGCTGTAATTGGCGTCAACTTGCCTGAAGTTTCAGTGTAGATCGCCCCAGTCCCCGCTGTAATTGGTGTCAACTTGCCTGGAGTTTCAGTGTAGATCGCCCCAGTCCCCGCTTTAATTGGCGTCAACTTGCCTGAAGTTTCAGTGTAGATCGCCCCAGTCCCCGCTGTAATTGGTGTCAAGTTGCCTGGAGTTTCAGTGTAGATCGCCCCAGTCCCCGGTGTAATTGGTGTCAACTTGCCTGGAGTTTCAGTGTAGATCGCCCCAGTCCCCGCTGTAATTGGTGTCAACTTGCCTGGAGTTTCAGTGTAGATCGCCCCAGTCCCGGCTGTAATTGGTGTCAACTTGCCTGGAGTTTCAGTGTAGATCGCCCCAGTCCCCGCTGTAATTGGTGTCAACTTGCCTGGAGTTTCAGTGTAGATCGCCCCAGTCCCCGCTGTAATTGGTGTCAACTTGCCTGAAGTTTCAGTGTAGATAGCCCCAGTCCCCGCTTTAGGTCGACTTTTACGAGTATGTGGCAAAACACTAACTAGTCACGGTAAAGTTGAGTTATCGGTAGAACGTCTCACTTAGCATGCTGTACTCGATCTGTGGATAAGTTCAACCCTCAAAATGGAGATTTCGGACATGATAGAACATAACATCAATGCCGTCGTTATTGCTTGGCTACTCTTGATGCTATTTTTTTCACCTTCTAGAACGATCGTGAAATTTGATAGGACGTTACGGAAACTTTATGGATTCTGGGAACAATATTTAACTAATTCCAAGAAAAGTACAATTCTCTCTCATTCTATTCTTTATTTACCGGCTCGTTTGTACTCATAGCTCCTTACTTTCAAAAATTGCTCTGTGTTATTGCTCTATTTGACAACCCGTAATTTTTATTTTTTCATTCATTGTATCGTTCTTCCATCCTCATTGGCGCCAGCTGAAGCACGGGGAGGGATCCCCAATTGACTCTCACCACGGACTGCTTCTCCTGCTCTTCACACTACCAGTTCTTCAAAATTCTAGAATTAAGGCAAAAGAAAACCTCGTAAGGTATATCCTCTGTACTATTGTATACGAGATAATAAATGATGTATAATTATTCATTTATTTCATGGCGACGGTATATTAATTGTTTTGTTATCATTACTTCATTTCCAGGTGGGCGACTACAAAAATCACCTCTCGGATGAGCAGCTGCGGAGATTCAGGGAATGGACAGCAAAAGAGCTGCAGGATTCTGACTTCCCGTATTACAGAGATTAATTGAGTAATTCGGACATAGCGTATCACAGAGATTTTTAATTAATTCCAACCTTCCATATTACCGACAATAGTTAAGTAAGTCCGGCTTGTTCGTATTACATAGAATAATTGATTCTGTCTTTCCCATTTAACCGAGATTTATTTGGTAGTTTTGTCTTTTCATGTTACATAGTTGAATTATTTTCGACTTCCCGTATCGCATGAAAGAATTATGCGTTCCCGTAGAACAGATATTAATGAAGTAACTCTGATTTTCTATATTACGATGATAAACTAAGTCATTCCGAATTCCTACATTACAGAAAATTCTAAGTATGTAAAACTTCCCATAACATAGAGATAAATGAGAAAATTTCGAATTGTCATATGACAGAGATTGATTAAGTATAGCAGACGTCTTGCGTAAGAGAGATTAAGAAACTTAAACTCAGCACTAACTTCAACAAAGCATTTCGACACTTTTGCCAAGATTTAAAAACGCGTTTTTGTTCATCACTTATTTTATTTAGTACAATTCGTGAATAAAAACAGAAACAGGTTATAACGTGCATGCATGCTTCGTATCGGTCAGCAACGGTGACCATCTTTAGGCAAATTAAAAAAAATCCTGAAAAAGCAAAACTCGACATAGGTACGCAATTTAAACTGTAACATGAATATAGGTTATAAATGACTCGGTAAATGTCGTCACTACTATGGTTTTCACTGGCCGTGTTACACTGTTTTTTCGCTAATAATTCTTAAATGAATTGTCGGATCACTATGGTATTTCAACAGAAAGACACCCCTACCTAATTTATGGCCCACATACCATTTTGCTATGTGTATTTACAGAGGAGTTTACTCTTATATATTAGGCTGAAGCCAGGAAGTAGCGTCTACACGTTCGAACGACGACCCAGTGTTGCCAGGTTGTCGAGGCGAAATATCTGTAGACCGGAGCCGAAACATCTGTATTGTGTCAGAAATATACATATCTAGGTCTAAATACTTTCACTAACGTGTCTTGTCTGTCATTTGTCTATATATTACATTAAAAACCATTTTGAACTCTGTGAGTGACACGGCCTATGACAAACTATGCCCATCGAGAAAATACCAATCTACGGTAGCCACATCCGACAAACACTCAGAGCAGTGGTGCAACTCTGCATTATAATAGTCCATTAGGAAACTATCCCGTTTAAAAAATCGCTTATTTATCGATTTTTCTGGCATTAAAAGTTGTAGATATACAGATTTTAATGCTGAGTATGGATTTTTTGTAGGTTAACGGCATATGGGAAGTGAAGTGGGTATACATTCCGGTGTCTGTGGGTTTGATAAAGCAGTTATTTGAGCTGGAAAGGCAGTACATATCATGCTACGCAACGCTAGCATTACATATGAGGTAACTGGAATTGTATTCAAGTTTATTGCTGTATCTTACTTAAGATTTCACTTCTGCCTCTTACTATGGAAGACGCACGTGAAAGAAGGAGACTGGATACCTTGCGCCTTGTGGGTCTTCGGAAGAAGTTCAGGTGACGTTCTTCACGTCACCCCACATGTGTGGAGTTACGCTGCTGGTTGTTTTTAGTGGAACCGCAGTTAGCGCCCAAAGAAAGAGCCAACAGCGAAATATCAGGGAGCCAGAAGCTATAGGGAACGTAAAAGAAAAACGAGACTATTCTCAATTATCCATGACTGTAGGACTTTCTGTGTACTGTGATCAGACAGACCTTACACTGCTGCCATCTCGGCAGCACACAAAAATTCAGCTCTTGAGATCTTTCAAAGAGAAACGCGTGGAGCAAATTGAAAATTTGTTTTTATTTGACCAGTGTGAACATTGAATAAACTGCGAACTTATTTTTACATTTGACTGATTCAAACTATCTCTTAGAGATCAAAATTGTGCTCCAGGACGCCACCTTGGCTGGAGACGCACATGTTTTAATATATGAAGCCGAGCTTTTACTCTTGGCAATAGATTAATTTGCTGTACATTGGAAACTGTCAAGGAATAAGAAAATCCTTTAAATAGATTAACTAGGATGCCAATTCTGCATTTTTTTACTGAGCTTTACTGTATATTTTCAGTAAGGTGATCATTGCTTACATAATCTTTCATTTTATATATACTTATAACTCCAACGAAAACATTATCACCTCTTTCAATTCGTTCGCGGGTGATAAAGAAGGTGACTACCCACATGTCTGTTTTTCTCTTCGCCTGTCGGTCCGAAGTGTCTTGTTTGGCGGGGGTCCACGCTCTCGGAGTCCAGCACTAATTAGCTAAGTATACAATATTTTATCTATGTATTACGTAATCGGAAGTTCATAGGCGTTTATCCGATGTTATCCGATACCGCTCACTATTTACTCACAGGCAGATGATAAGTGCCTATATATTTCTGAGTGGGTTGTTGCGTTTTGTACACTGTCGCTGATTAATTATATTTTTAAATAATTAATTGAAATTAATTAATTAATTAATTAAATAATTATATTTTTAGCGTTTTCGCTGCGGCCTTTCACAGGCGAAGGAATATTGAAATCATGCACCGCAGCGGATTACAAAAGATGCATGTTTTATTAAAATAATAAGAGTAACGTGACACAGTTGGAATGGACGTTTGTTTCCTTACCTTCTCGTATTGGGGCACCAAAAAGTGCTACGCATGAAACTGATATTTGTACGCGTAAAAAGGCGTAATGAAATCAAATGACTCGCTACTTTTTTTTTCACTCTCGAATTTACCGTGATGTCTCGAAAATTAAAAAGCTAACTAAAGCGGCTTAAAAAAGTTATTGATCGGACTTTATTAAAATTGGAAGATATTGCTGAAAATGATAACAGGTGAAAGGAGGGCTCCTCGCCCTTATTTTTAATAACCAGTAGTAATCGCCAATATTTATTTGCTGGATGAAGGACTATGCATCTTGGCTTACCTTGAGAGACCGATGGTAAAGGTAAAGGTAAAGGTAAAGTCAAGTTAGACCAGACCCTCACTTGGGAAACCCACATGCACTGGTTTGTGCAGCAGGCATAGGCCCACTGGCCCCAGATGAGTAAGTGTAGTCGCAGTCGCCCTCGGGTCACCAAGAACTATGGCGCCAATTTGACGGAAGGAACAAATCACCCGAGACCCCCCACCCCCCTCATCTCTGAGGAAAGCAGTTCCACCACAGTGGTGGGGCAACCCACTAATCTCCTTGCAAAAAATTATGAACATTCAACTCCTTCGATCACTTATTAGGTAGACAAACAGACATATATATACTATAGTGGACCCGCGCGTGAAAAAATTTACGTCATAATCGAGATTTTTTATTAATATAGGCCGTTGCGGAATCTCCTCTGAATTGCTTAATTTTCTTAATTGATCCATAGTCGTGCTGTCAACCTTAGGTCCTCTTTTCTATGACTTGGCGTTTCCACATTTTCCTGCTCAAGTCTATCAGCAGCTTTAGTTCACTTCTGTTACCTTTCTGCTTCAAGTCTTTCTTGACCGTTTCTCATAGACGATTCATCTCTCTCTCTCCATTCGTAGACTGTAGTAGTCTCGTACATTCCCTATCTTCCTTCTTGATTAGACGGGCGTCTTCAATATAGTGAGAGGCAAAAGTATATCTCGAGCAAGACACTGCAATAAACTTTAATGTAATTTCTTCAGCCAGTTTGTATACATGTAAGCGCTCCGTTGCCAAGATACCGTCCAGCGAACTTAAATATCTGCTTCACCGAAGTGCTGAAATTTTGGGGCTATGAAAATTCGCACCGTCAGAGAGCGACAGTGTGAGCGATGATATGCGTGCTATGGAGCTGGAAGAACACACGGTAATGGACAGAAATAAATGGAATAGCAAGATCTGCTTCAGCGACCGCCTTTGAACAGGGATAATACTGCTGTAGAAGAAGAAGAAGAAGAAGAAGAAAAAGACTGTAAGCTGGAAGAAACAGTTGTCTGCTATTTGTGAAAAATCATCATCTCGAGAGTGCCCCGTTGGTCATCTGGCTAATTTACGCGTCGTGACCTGAGAGAAAAAAGTTACAAAATTGGACTCCATAAGCTGCATACATATTGTCCCGATTTCAAGAAGTGTTTCAAGCAAGACGTGTCTTCAGAGAAAGGGATAACGAGCAGCCTTCACCATCTTGTGCAACCTTGTCATCGATTTACTAAATCTGTAGTCTGGCCTATTTTTCGCCTATTTCGTTAAGACGTGACACGAAAGATAGCTACATATAAATATATAAACACACGACGGTGTTTAGTATATTGGTGTCACCACTCTTCGCTTCGCTCGCGGGTGATAAACATAATTCTATTGCACCACCACTTCTGTTGATTTAACCATTTCCTCTTACCATCTAGTAGCTGCAGCTGCACTATTTGGAGTAACTATTAGTGTTAAGATACACGAGACTAATCATATATCGAGGCCTGCAGCGTAATTCCTAACGGAGTGGAAAAATTATTGAAGCCATAACTTTAACTATCAATGCCTCATATACAAAAAATTCCACCAATTCGGAGGTTTTTTTTTACAGCTTCTGTAGCGGGATTTCCCAGGGTTCGGCAGCAGTCGCGAGGGCGTCTTCAATACTCAACTTGGGACGTGTTCGATTGGGACGTCGCTGTCGAATATTTAACTGCACTTGACTTGACGTTTGGGACCGATTTAAGCGGGTCCCAATCGAACGGATTTTAGGAGTTAAGCTGAAAAAATATTAACCTAAGCTATGACGTCACTAGAAAAATTTGTCTTACGTTCCTAACTTTTAAAAGTTAAACATCTTTGGAAGTAAATATAGTGGATGTTTTATTCGCAAGCTGCAACAATGTCATTCCCTTAGGCTAGGTTAGAAAATATGGAGTTGGCTCTGCTAATTTTTTGCTAGTTATGTATGATGTATCGGACACAACAGTGATGATATTACCTAAGCAGAACACAACACTGGTCTGGCGAGCGACTGATACATATTTGTCATTTTACCTATCCATGGCTCGAGTCAGCAAGCAAAGAGTGTAACGATATCAGAGGCGTGTTGCAATCAGACGCCGGTGTTACCCTGACAGTGTTACCCGCGTAGGAGGGAATCGACGAGCGATCTCAGCGCCCCAACAAAGTGTTGCGGAATTTTCGGCAAACTTGAACGTATACATTTCGGCGAAGCCTTATTTTGGCTGTATTTTAGGATGAAGAGTTGAGAAAACTATAAAAAAGTGCTTCAAATATTAGAATTCAGCAATATAGGGCTGTCCAAGAGCTTGTAATACTAATTTTTGCAGTAATAAAGTCAATGTTTGTAGACATAAGCAATATTACCTAGCTCACAACCCCACAATTTTTGAGGATTGTCATCGGTGTTGCCCAACCTGTGTCGCATTGGAAGCCGGTGTAGCGCAGCCTGAGGTGTGGCGCAACCAGCATTTCTAGGTTACCGGTGCTACACCGGTGACCCAACCAGTCGCAGCCCGCGTTGCAATCATAGCTCAAATGACGACTGCGACACGAGTTACGGTGATGCAGGTCACCGAGCACAAACGTATCTTTTGAATAAAAGGAGCACTAAATTCATTCAAATACGCAACAAATAAACTCCATACACAAAAATAAGTAAATCAGATCAGATAGTTGGAACTTATATTGACAAAATTTCAATGAAAACGGAATTTCAATTTAGTTGAGCTTACACCGCTAATCGCTAGATGACGCTCTCATAACCACTTTTCGAGTTACGGCAACCTTTTTTCAGGTTGCGGTAGCCCGGTTTTGGCGTGATTTCGACACACCCCTGGTGACACCGAAGCGTCATTGCAACACGCCCCAGAGCAATATAGTTATGCTATCCCTGAAAAGGTTTTCATTTATCCTTTCGTGGCTTTCATAGAAAACGAAAAATAATAATTTTTCTTTAATCGTTGCTATAGAAGGTTAAAATTACTAAAATTTTTCCCTCTGTTTTAATATTAAGTAAGTGAATGGAAATAAGTTAGTTTCCATGCCACCATTATTGCGAACATTAGGGTAAAGTCTAGGGCATTACGCTTTAAAAACTCAAACCACCTCCCGTGACCTCCGCAGCAGCATTTAGTTGTCAGGAGACCATAGAGAAGGAATCTCTATATCAACGGCCTCGGTTGTCGACCCCAACCGGTTGCGCTGAAGGTCTTAAGTGGTGAAGAGGACGGTCTGAATTGACTGTCTGCTCGATTTAAGCTAAGCAACTGGACTTTGCGTCCCAATCGAAATCGTCCTTACACATTAATCTTTAATCACACCTTCGTCTTTATCCGTCTTTCATATTAAATTTCTTTACCAGGCTTCATGTATAATTTGAGCCGTTTAGCCTTTTATTAATCTCAGCCTGCCTTGACGCGCAGTTATCCTAATTGAATTTTACTCAGTTCATCGGTTTCCACAGTTTTAGCCGTCTTGGGCCGCTGCAGTTATTTTAATCCAGTTATCTTCTGCAATAATGTTGGCTGTGATGGAACTTCGTTAAGTGATTACCATACCTTCATGAAGCAACACTCAGCCACGCTCGACGCGGCTACGAATACCGCGGCGTTGTATACAGGGTGTTGTGTAATTCTGTGCACATATTTTAACCGTAAATAGTAGAAAAACGCAAAATAAAATGATTTTCATGAGAAATAAAAACCTCAAAAATTCCTTCGTTTTAGAGAAATGATGACCTGGAATCTTGAAGGTTTTTCGTAGGGACGTGGGAATAGGCTTACGGTGCAGCCAACGAGTAAATTCTAACTACTTCTTAGACAGGCTGCTGGCGCGCGCTTTGCACACGAAAAGAAGAATTGAATACTTTAAAATTCTTCTTTTGTATGGCCTAAGAAGTTAGATTTTGCTCGATGGCTGCATTGTAAGCCTATTCGTACGGGAAACCGTTGCGTAGTTCAGGTCGTCATTTCTCGAAAACGAAGGAGTTTTAAGGTTTTTGTCACTCCCAAATATCGTTTTACGTTGCGTTTTTTCTATATATGGGCGTGGAATTACATAACACTCACTATATATGCCTTGGACAGGTGTACCTCTGCATCGACGGGTGCCATCAAAGAGCAAAGAGCGTAGCAGCAGGACTCATGACAAACTAGGATCAGAAAGTGACGTCATCAATGGCGTCACATCGACGAATATACGGCTGAACATCCTATGAGTATTTTAACTACTGTTGTCAGAAAGATCGTCGAAAATTGCGAATTTTATCTCTGAAACGCATAAGTAAATGAAAAGAATATATAATAATTGAGCAATAAACAATTACTTATAGAAAATTGCAGTGGAGGCTGGTGGAAACTTTTACAGCACTTCTAGCGGCAAAATTTGGGCCGGTATGGCGGCCTGCATTAATTTCTTTTTGAACTGAAGCCTTATTTACAATTTATATTTAGTGCACAGTGCTCTTCACATAATATATTTAAACATATCACCGTATTTTTTCGATTTAGCTCATTCAATTTCCCGCTCCTGACTGGCCAGCTACTTGAGCAGCACGCGCACACTAAACAAGTTAAAAAGTTGTCGTCAAGTACAGAAAGTTCGAGCAATAACTGTTACTGTGGTTTCTCTCGCGTACAGAATATAACGCTGCTTATATTTATTGGTAAGGATTAAGAGCCCGACTTACTAAAGCCTGAGGTCCCACACTCAAATACTTCGACTCGTCGATGTGACGTCATTCGGCTACATGCTGTCACGGCTAAGTTCAATTTTAGTCCCATTGAGTCCTCCCGTTACACTCTTTGCATCCTGGGAGCCACCAGGAGCTGCAGCTGCACGGTCCTTCTTCTTCCATACTGACTGTCTACGACCGACCGCCTTCTATCACTTAGTGGAATGTAATGGCCTTCACAATTGATTAACTGTTTGAAGATGCCTGCTTAAACTTGGGAATTAATTTCCTTACAAAGGCTTTCTTCATTCTCCTCCTATTAAATATTTATTTTCTATGCCCTATTCCTATAAGTCATTGCTTTTTTCTTTCACCTAGAAGTACCTGTAACTATGGTCACTTGAGGAGCACAAATTCTCAAGGTGGGCCGAGACCTGTACGTCACTTAGTACAGGAAATGAAGCAAAAATTAACCGCTAGAGGTCGCATCCGGGGCACTGCGAATGCTAGCCAGTTCTACCGTTTATCATTATGAAAACTTCAAGCTTGGGCTTCCACGGATAGGTAATACAACCCAAACGAAACATCTTCTAACACCGGGAAGCCCAAAACGTTGCTAAACGAAATCCAGCAAAAAACCATTAACAGCTGACTTAAACACCTGCAGGCCAATAAGACCATCAGCCGATGCCGGCAGCAAATTCCAAACCTTAGCCGACCAGGGCACGAAGCACCGACAGAACTGATTAGTTCGACATCTGACAACCTCCAAAGTGAAAGAGTGACCTCCGCACGCAGCACGAGTCTCTATCCCAAAAACTTTGAGGGCAGTGAGAGCAGATTACAACCAATGCCTCTCACTATTGTACATCTTATAAAATAAACATAGGGCAACATGTCTAGTACCCGTCCACCATGCTAGTAGCCGTCCACTTGTCACTAAAAAACTTCCTGTGTGAAAACTAGCAGTGCTAGAAAGCCATACATAGGCTTAAACTGTAGGCTAAATCGCTGAAAATGACGCGAAAAAATATAACAAGCAAAATGGTGGTAGTTTTCACATTTTTTCATATTTTTAGTGAAAAAGTGTGAAAACCACAACCATTTTTTCTTGTTTCATTTTTTCACCCGTCATTTCCAGGGATGGTGCTGCACTGTTTAGCTTACAGAATAAGCCTATGTGCGGCTTTCTGGCACTGCTAGTTTTTATACAGGAAGTTTTTTTAGTGCCAACAACGGCTACTAGCATGGTGAACGGGTACTAGAATGGTTACCCTAGCTTTGCTACTCTCCTCCCGTGGGACAGGTTCACCAGATCATTATCAGCGCACAGCCTGCTGGCTGAACTAACAAGTCGGTCCAACAGACGCAAGTAAGTGTCAGCAGGTTTGATAGGTTTGATAGGCTTATTGCACACATATAAACATTACAATAATGAAAACTTTCTGAGTACAATATACGTACAGTAATATATCTGCATAACCCATAGAAAAGTTGTAGAACTTTTTAGGGTAACAAGTAGTACTTAGACTAATACAATTGCATAACATAATCCTTAAACCGCTTTTTAAAGGCGTCATTAGACATAGGATCTAATAGGTGTGTTGGAATCCGATTAACAAGTGATACGGTTTGGAAAATAGTTGAACGTTTCTCTACGTCAACACGAACGTTTGGAAGATTAAGAATGAAGCGTCTGCTACGAAAAAGTCGTACAGGTAGGGATAAGCATATATATATAGAAGAATTGGCCTGTTAAATTCTTAAAAATTAATTAGAATACGAGCCAAATGTTCAGAAAAAAATATAATACAGTATATATATATATATATATTATATAAAGAAAAAGACACATTCTGGCTGGCACTAAAACGTCAAGGTTACCAAAGGGTGAACAAGGTAGAAAATATTCTTAGCAGGTAGGTTACAAAAAAAAGGTGTTTAGCAGAGCAGCGACGCTGCGACCACGGGGATGCCGAGGAAGCAGGGCGTCCGCGCTAAGAGACGCCAGCGAGAAAACCGGTAACGAACAAGTTACGTGCCCAGTGGTTAGAAATGTATTGTTAACTGGCTGCGGTTCCCAATCAGCGGATGGACCGAAGGTGTGCATTGGGGCAGTCCCAGTTCCGTACAAGAGCTTCTGCAAGTTGTTCCTGCTACCAGTGATGGCGTTCCCACTACAAGTTTATGAAAATTACATTAAGGAGCAGCACTCTGCAGGTGTCCTAAAGGAAACGTAGTGCATCAGTCGCCTCTGATGCTGTGAGGTAAATAGGCTCCAAGGAGACTGCGACCGAGAGAATTCTTAGTGGAATAAGGAAATCACATGTACATAAATGTACTTTGGGAATTTGGCAACGAGCTTGTAATGAAATTATAGTTATAGTAATGTTCTTAAGTAATCATAGAAATATCTCCAATTACTGTTCAAAAAGAAAATAGGTGTTTCGCTGTTGCGAAGGAAAAAAAATTGTAAAATAGTTTAAAGGTAACTATCACATTTAAGTGGTGTAAAATGATTCATGTGCTACAATGTATGTTCGCCACCACGTAAGATAAGTGACACAGCACCTCAGTTGTATGTTCTTTCTTTCCT
>LQNS02020120.1:12856166-12868145 GCA_001587735.2 Parhyale hawaiensis | reverse complement strand
ATATATATATATATATATGCATATTTATATGTGCATGGCAATGATATGAATTAAAAACTTAACGAAATTGTGTGGAACTTTGAACTTCAGCATTTATGTTTATATACATCTGTAGGTGAAACTAACATCCACATCCGTACACAGAACAAGAAGCGCAGCTAGAGAATGACGTCTGTCATTGCAGTAAATATCACATTACTATACTTGGAAAGGCGAGTGTAACTTACATTCGATTGTTTTATCTTGGTCCTGAACACATGATGATATCAGAGTGACTTGGTCACGTGCCGGGTGGTTAGAAATCTTGGAAATAAATGAAACTCTTTAGTGGCTTTTGTTTTTCAAATACCAAAATAAAAACTCGTCTTAATATCGCCTTTTCAAACTACTCTAGAATACAATTCAATTCAATTCAAGAAGTCTGTTTTTGTTTTCAAACAATGTTCAGTTATTACCTTTGGCAAGGAGGGCATATTTTTGTCGTGTTTGCTTGTCTGTCTTTTTGTCTGTCACCAAAATGACTCTAAAAGTTAAGAACGGATTTTATTGAAATTTACAGGGATTGTTAGGCATGTTAACAGTAACAGATGATTAACTTTTTTGAGAAAGCCGCTCATCTGCTTGTTTGGTTGCTTGTGTGCCTATTTTTTTCTTAGTGCCATTACTAAAAAAGTTATGAACGGATTTTCATGAAATTTACATGTGTTGTAAGGTTTATTACGAAGAGTAAATGATAAAATTTTTGTGATTATTTGTTGGTTCGTTCATTTGTTTATCGCTGTGTTAGGCTTGTTAACACAATGAAATTTATAGGATTTGTTAGTAATGTTAAAAGGCAAAGACGATTAAATTTTGGTGATGATCGGTTAGTTCGTTTGACTTATCTTTGTCATAATGTTTGTTTGCAGCATAACTCAAACAGTTATGGATGGATCTTCAAGAAAATTGCAGAAACTGTTATTACTCGCAAAGGACACAAATCATTAGATTTTGTTGGTCATGCAATGAAAATAATGGTTTCGGAGGCATTTCGAATTTTTCGTTACCGTTGCCTTTCTTGACGGAGGTATGTGCTCTCAAGGCACTCTAGTTTATTGTTAATTTAATGGTCAGAAGGTTGAAGTTATGACATTTAGGTTCTATCAAAGTTATTGAGCGCTTTTCGTACAATAATAGCGTAATTTTATATGATGCATGCATAAATAAACGGATATTATAACGGATCTGCCTAATGTGAACAAGGGACAGGATACATAGGGCGCAAAAATGTACTAAAAAAAGAGAAAATCCTGGAACATGTCAGCAGTGTGGCGCCCAGCGAAAGCAAAATGGCACTGCACTATAACGAAAAAAAAAAAAACAAGATGAGACTCGAAACTTAATTATGACTTCCAGAAAAAATGCCACACAGGGTCATAGGTTTGGTAGATTTATTACAAACAAACATACATTACAGCACAAATTTGAAGGCTTTTTTCAAATTACAATGCTGAAACAATAAGATATATGCGCAGCCACAAGAAAAAGTTGAAAATCATTTTTGGGTACATAAAATGGTTATATTAGTATAATCGAATGACGTGATTGTCATACTTGTTTTTGAGTAGGTTGTTAGATATCGGTTTTATTAAGTGCCCTGGTATTTTATTAACAATTATTATTACTATAATTAACAATTGGAAAAATAATTGAAAATTTTTTATACATCAATACGCACGTTTGGGAGATTGGGAATGGACCGTCTCATTTTACAACTTTGTTGGGGTGTGAGGCGAGCCGTCATATTTTTGAAAGATTTCGAGGATCGTTATGTAAATATAGTGGTCGGCAAATGCCAGCAGCGAATAGTTATACACATTTTTATATTGAATCATTTGTAGGTATAGTTCACATCATTCAACGGTATATTATTTCTAACTCGTTTAACACGAAGTAGTCACCTTAGAAATTTATTTAGGTAGCTGCACAGGATTGACTTTTTGCAATTTCCCAAAATTGGTAGCTCGAGATCTAAGAGCAGTGTATTAAAATAATTTACTATTCTGCTTGGAGGTCTGTAAAACAGCTTAAAGACTTTGTTCTATGTTTTATTGTAGCGCTTAGCACTCGGTTATATCGTTGATTATATATACATAGGTCATCAACTAACTCCACTTTTAAGAAATTTCCGTAATAAAGAGAGTTTCTAGCTCCATATCGATAGCGATAGATACTAAGTTGTTCATATTCTGGCAACAAATATGAAATTCATGTTTGTTGAAAGCTGGTAATAGTGCAAAAAAAATCGGATATGCTGATAAAGAAATTGAAACGTGTAAGATTATGAAGGGCTAAATTATCTGTAAACTGTGAAAACAGTGCTTAGAAAAGGCGTGTAAATACACAGGAGAACAATAAAAAAAATTACTGTCGTACCTCTATCTCTTTATCAAAGCACAAGCGCGAACTCTGCTGCGTGAACAAATGTAAGATTCACAGGTGACGTCAGAATGCTAATTGTTGTCAGACGAGGTGTGAGGTGCACCGACTGCGGCGCAGTAGACAGGATTAAGCGGCGGACATTAACTTACACGGGTTGGGTTAAGTTAGAAGCGCTGCGTCAGGTCAAACTAAGGTAAGTGCAAAGATTAATTAGCCGTGGATTCTCCACGGGTCCCGCGACTTCTGCTTAGTTATTGCATTACCGTCTTCTGTGCGGCTTGTTAATACTTAACTACGAAGCTGAGAATAAAAAAAAAAAATGCTGTAAACGACAGTATTCAAGTCTCGATTTTTACACCACCCTGAGCCGGGCTAATGATTAGGAGGTGGAATTACGCATCAGCATGCTGATACACGAGTCTAAAGTAACGTTTACAGTTTCTATTATCATCCCTTATAAAAAGGTTTATACTTCCATCAAATACAGTACAAGACACTCCTAATATTTTCTTATATTTTGCAAATGTCGGCACCAGGATATACGAATCTGCACCTTCATATTTACCGTACTCAGATAGTGGGAAGTAAACATTTTCATCATGCACTTTCTGGTCATCCCCCATTGATGTACTTATAGTGTTGTTATCTAACGGGTTATCGAAATGTTTCAGCTACGTAGTACTTGAATATGATTGTAAACTCGCCTATAAATTACTGTTCTGATACTCTGGGTGCCACCGACTGCGTCATAGCTCGATGCCAGTTGCTACTTTTTTTCCTAAAGCACACCTAGTTGAGGCGGGGTCACACTGCAAGACTCTTTAACAAGGTCAAAGCCCGTTTCGAATCGATGCGTTCTGTTTCTTCCTTCTACTCTTCGGAAAAGTCCACAACTCTCTGAATACCAACTGATTTCGAATTTAAAAGATACGCAAAACTACGCTAGTAATACTAGGTAACAGCTAGCTGATATAACCGCTAACATTTTTAAACAAATCTTATGATTGACACACCGTTGTGTCTTCAACATGATGAAGCACTTTGTACCCCGTGCGGACGACAAAACACAGTCGTGTGAAGTTCTCGCTGTAAATATAGTTGTGATGCAACAGTCCAACCTCCTCATCGTTAAGAGTAGCAATTATATTTCTTAGGGCGACTTCACACGTCATTCATATAAATATTTTCGCTGATCCGCTTATTCAAATGTCTTACTGTGACCTTGGAATAGAAGGAAAGTGCACTGTTTGTATTCGGTTTTATTTCACACTAAATTTGAAGAGATATCAATACATTGTCATAGTGACACTTGGAGAGGAATCTGAGTTGACGGTCAACATTTTTATAACTTTTTGTGGTGTACACAAAGTTGTACTGGCAACGACGGTGCAAAATTTTCGAAAGAGTGGATGAGCGAAGGCATTTATATAAACGTGTGAACTCGCTCTTAAAGGCCTTTCTACACGATAGTCTTTTGAACGTGTTCACTCATCCAATCGTCACATATATGACACGTGTATGTGTATAATAAATCAGATTACAATAAAGTGCCCTCGAATAATACAGTTTTCTCTAACAATGGACGTTAAACTAGATCTTTTTTTACCTCATCCATTTAATCTGGAATTCTATGTTCACTCTCTGCTTCACTTTTCCACTTTCTACATATTTCTCGCTGGTCTTCATCTTTTCCTATTTTATGCTCTACTGTGGTGGATGCTTCGGGTTAGTTGACGAACTACATTTCCCGTCTTTATTCCTTCCTGTGAAGCAAAGCGTAAGCTGCGGGTAAGAAGATTAACACCACTGTATTTATACCAGGTAGCTAGTGTGATAGAAAGGTTCGTGGTTCTATTATATTGCTACGGGGAATGAAGACTTTGGCCATAACAAACTTTTGGAGCTGCATATCGTACGCGCACAGTCACTGCTCGGTCGCCATGGGCTGTCATAGGCGCTTTTGGGCTGTCATCGGCGCTTTTGGGCTGTCATCGGCGACCTCGTTTCGAACCGAACGTATACACCCGTTCAGTGGTGAACAGTGCAGTGGTGGTGAACCTGCTTTGGCATGCACTTAGGTCTGAGTCGCAACTTGCACTGTTGTGCAGGGAAGAAAAGGTCTGTGTTCACAGCACTGCGTGAAATGGCTCCCACTGCAGTATCAACTTGAAAAAAAAAAAAAAAATACTTGAATCAACTAAATTAACAAAGTGCAGCTTGCAGCTGGCAAGAGTTTTATGGCGAAACATTTAGCTAGTCATATGGAGCAAGTATTTATGAATAAAATTGGCACTCTAATGATGAATTGTGGCACATCGATCGCTATTCATTACTTACGTCATCGCCAAGCAAAGATTTGTATCGTTAAACCAAGCCGGTAACAATGCTGGGTTTAAATAAAACAAACAACCGCCTAAACGCGCGTACTACGCCCTGGCTACCTCTGACGAAAATCCCCCAAAACCCACAACCAGTAGCAAAACGTAACCTTGAGTAACTGGGTAACGTATAGAAAACAACGACTGCACTAGTGTATGACGCACTATACCTGCTGTGGATTGCAACCATAACTGTGCACCTTACCGGCCGTGCAAGTGTTCAACCGATGCCAGCTGTGCGATTGTTTCCACTGAATAAAAATGAACGTTTGAAAGCACACGGCATCTGCAGCAGATATTTTGTTACATAGTACATACAAATTTCGGAAGAAGCTGAATGTTTCGGCAAAATACTAAAAGTTGCACATCAGCATTAAGCTTACAGTTCGATTTGAAAGCCTTTTCTACCTTCGTGAAAATTCCAAGGTTACTACTAGTCAGTTTGTTTTAAAACTATTCTGGAATAAAATTTGGTAATACCACTAATCACTGTATTAAAATAGTCAACTTTTTTTTAGCCCTAATCACTATATTAAGATTGTCGAAAATGTTTCGCCATAAAACTCTTGCCATCTTCAGGTCTAAAAATAAAATTTGTGAACTTATTGGTTCGCATATGTTCACAGATTTTATTTCTAGACCGGAAGATGGTAAAAATTTTATGCCGAAACGTTTTCGATAATTTTAATACAGTGATTAGTACTGAAAGAAAGTCGACAATTTTAATGCAGTGATTATTGCTATTACCAAATTTCATTGCCGAATAGTTTTATACAAACTGAATGGAAGTAACCTTGGAGTTTACAGGAAGGTAGAAAAGGCTTTCAACTCGAATAGTGAATACAGTTAACCTATGTGACAGTAAATACAACAGCTATAATACAACCAACCAAAATAGTTGATAAATTCATCAAAAACTTCAAAAAGAAGTTTTCCCAAGAATGAAGGAATGTACATATAAGCAAGAGAAAAATCAGAGGCTTAGTAAGCTAGTCGAGACACTCCTGCCCGTGACTCAGCGAGTCCAGACTGAAAACGAGATTCAGTGCAGCAGATGTCAGCGAACGAAACTAAATGGAATACGCGACTCACCAAGTCTGGAGGAACAGGCACACAGGCGCACTGAAAACTATACAACCACGGACTGGAAATAAATTTAGGTGAAACACACACTTACACAGACGCATACGCAGACACATACCATGCTATCGCCTACACAGCTGAGCTTCTGCTTCACTGAAGAGGTTTGAAGGAAGGAGACTAATTTTTATGTTATTTTTCCTGCTTTTCACAGAGGCTATTACTACATTTTTTCCGAAACAAGTGTGGGTATAGGCTCCAGCGATGGCGACCAAAGAAAAGCGTGAAGATAAAAAAGAGATGTAAGTATAGAAATTGGTATCTTGCTTTCAACTACAGGTGAATATCAAAAGCTTATTACTTTAAGAAAGTACATATGTAAATTGACGTATGACGTATTCATCCCCCAGCGTCAGAGGCAGATGGTTGGACATGACAAACACAACTCAAATATAGAAACGAATCCGACGATCTGCACTAAAATTGAACCACATTTGCCTTTTAACATTATTAACAGTTCCTGCAAGTTTCATAAAGATTCACTCCAAACGTTTTGAGTTATTACGCTAACAAACATAGAATCAAACATAACAACAAACATACCAACGAACAGACAGATCATCATAAAAATTCAATCGTTTTTTTCTGGTATACCTAACAACTCATGTAAATTTCATAAAAATCCCTCAATAACTTTTTGAGTTATGGCATTGAGAAAAATGAGGCAGCCAAACAAACAATCGGATGGAAGATCTTCCCCAAAAGTTAATCATCTGTCCCTCCTAACATACCCAACAATCCCTGTAAATTTCGTCAAAATCCGTCCAAAACATTTTGAGTTGTCTTGGAGACAGACAGAACGACAAACAGCCAGACAAACAAACAGACAAAGAGACCAACCCCGACTAAAACATAATCTCCTTGGCAGAGGTAATTAACGTTTTTCTCATGCCGCTCTTTAGCTTGGCACCCGTGTATCATAGCCTTCGCCTCACCTTGACGCTCTACAAGCCATGTTTCTGCGAAGGCGTTGGTGCAAGTGAGTCTTAACAGGTCGCGCGTGACAGCTGCTCCAGAATTCCCAGATAATAATTTGACGTTGATTCTACGTAGATAGAAGGTCGTCCAGGTAACGTGGTTTGCAGGTTGTGACCAGCATGTTGTGAGACAACGTGCAGGCAACGTTGTGAAAACCTCCATCTACCTGACATTGTCAATTCAGCCAGATCTGCATTCTAAATTATGTTTGACAGTTTATGTAAACATATATTATTAAATACAAATATCATTCATTGCTCTTTCTGTAAAGCCATAAACAATTTATAACTGTCAGGATGATTGGCTCCGACGTGCTCAGCATGTCGTTGTCACGCTGTGACCAAAGCGTTGTGAGACAACGTGCTAGGGACGAGTCCAGCATGTTGTATCACAATGTGCTAACGGACCTCCCAGCACGATGTATCCAATGTGCTATGGAGGTGCCCAGCACGTTGTGATACGACGTGCTAACCACGTTATCTGGAGTTCACAGATCAAAGTGCATAGCACTTTGCATCACAGATCACGACGTTGCTTCTTCGTCGTGTGTTTGCTGCAGTTAAGGTATTATTTTACTCGGTAAATTTCATTTGAATTTATTACACTCAGTACTGAATACTGCACTTGAACATTTTTTCAAATTTACTCAATTAAAAAAATTAAGAGGACGATGACGATATATAGTTACTTAAAAAAAACTGTAGATACGATCTTTATGAGATCTTTGTTTTTTGCAGGAAACTGGTTATGTCTTCCATAATTAGTATAAGTAATCTAAAGAGTGTCATATTATAGAGTGAGTGCCATAGGGCACTTTGATTTGTGATAAAATATTGGGTCCATATTCTTTCCGCTTTATTTTAATAACAAACGACCCAGCCTTCACGCCATACATAAGGACAGTGCGTCATGCGGTATGCCCTTGACTCCACATATATAAGACTTCTTTATAAAATTCCGGTATTCCAAAAAATTATATGTTGATGTCGAAATTTTTCAACAGTCTTCGCTGAGCTATAAATTTTCTATCATTAACCACTAATGGTGCATACTGGCAGATATTTCTCAGCTGCATTAATTTAAATTAACGGCATATCACAAGTGCTACAGCGTACACTAAATTTTAGAGCTGTTTCACTTCTCCATTTAAAAGACAATATCTGTCTCCAGCAAACACACTGTCATGTGAATCTGACCTTAAATTGAAGGTAAAAAGCGTTAAACAGTAAATAATTTCTACTGATGAATCTATAATTTTTTCCATTAAAATAACTCATATCCATTTGGTGTCAAGTTAAAGTTATATAATGGCAAGAGCCACTCTTTGATTTTATATCTCAAAGCCTCCAGAACATCGTAATCATAAATAAAAGGAGTAACGAGAATAATTTAGCATTTAAGTACAAAACTTAACCAAGAAAAACGGGGCAATGTTACGTCTAAGTTACAACTAACAAATTTGTCAGACTGCTTACCTCCGATAGTGATGCTATCACCTTATCAATGAACAGGTCACCGCCCCTTGGGCGGTCCTCGCTGCTCAACTCTGGCCGAATGAAGACAAGCTTATGGTACCGAAATTTACAGTAGATTTCAGGCACCAAGCATGCATGTATTTTTGACATAGAAGTGTCACAATTTTGGAATTTAAAGTGATTTTTAGATAATTTCTGACATATCCAAAACTGACGATCAGCCCACCGATGGATTATTTCGACGAATCTGGGTTTCTTGTTCATAAACAAATTGTGTACAACACAAAGGATGTGGCGCTTTTCGCTTAAGGTCTCAAGATTAATTAGAAATCATATATTACAGATTACATAAGAAGGCCTTAAGGCCAACTAGAGAGAGACCCGATTTTAGTGGGCAGTCAAGATGGGCATTAGGGCTAAATTTGGAAAGCCTTGGTTACGGGGTTGTTGTCTGCTGGTCAGTTTGCGTATAGAGTTGGCTTGGGTTGTCGTCACGCTCTGTTGTCGGTGTCACACCAATTACAGTCTGCGCTCAATTGTAGGTCGGAGGCACGCCTTGTCCAGTTGGACTTTAGATCGGCGTTTGACAAGGTTAACCACAGGGATCTATTAAACAAGTTGGAGTTCTTTGGTGTTGGTGGTAGGGTTCCGTCAATCATTCGCGATTTTGTTTCTGAGCGAACGCAGAGTGTGTCTGTTGACGGCGTTTTGAGGCCTCAGTCGGGGTGGTGTTTGGCGTCCCTCAGGGCAGTGTGCTTGGCTCGCTGTTGTTCGTTCTCTATACTAGTGACATGTTCTCTTCGCTTAAGAACACGTTGATCAACTATGCCGACGATTCCACTTTGATGGCAGTGATACCTGCTCCTCGCCTTCGTGATACTGTCGCTCAGACTCTGAATAGGGATTTGTCACGCATTAGTGCTTGGTGCTTGGCTTGGAGTATGAAGCTGAATGCCAGTAAGACCAAGTCGATGATTATCAGTCGGTCTCGGACACCTGTACTGCAGCATCCCAACTGGAGATTAATGACACTTTACTTCAGGAGTCTAGCTCCTTAAAGATTCTTGGTGTTATCTTTGATGAGAAGCATACTTTTGAGCCGCATATTAGGAGGTTAGTGTCACGCGCTTCCACTAAGATTGGGCTCCTCCGTAGGGTGAATTCTGTGTTTGGTGACAGTCAGGTTGTCCGCAGATGTTTTTATACGTGTTTGTTGCCAGTGTTGGAGTATTGCTCACCGGTCTGGGCTTCAGCTGCTGACACTTACTTGCGTCTGTTGGACCGACTTGTTAGTTCAGCCAGCAGGCTGTGCGCTGATAATAATCTGGTGAACCTGTCTCACAGGAGAAGAGTAGCCGAGCTATGTGTATTTTACAAGGTGTACAACAATGAAAGGCATTGGTTGTATTCTTCTCTTCCTGCCCTCAAGGTTTTTGGGAGAGAGACTTGTGCTGCGTGCGGAGCACACTCTTTCACTTTGGAGGCTGTCAGATGTCGAACTAATCAGTTCTGTCGGTGCTTCGTGCCCTGGTCGGCTAAGGTTTGGAATTTGTTGCCGGCATGGGCTTTTGGTCGTATAGGCCAGGAGGCATTTAAGTCAGCTATTAATGGTTTTTTGCTGGATTTCCTTTAGCAGCATTTTGGGGTTCCCGATGTTGCAAGATGCTTCATTTGGGTTGTATTACCTGTCCGTGGGAGCTCAAGCTTGAAGTTGAACGAGATGGAAAAGATTCCTTATGTTGGCTAGTACCATTGAACTGAGAAAATACTACAATTAAGTGCCTACCTCCCTTAAGTGTATATGAATTTGGAGAAGTTAAATTCAATTGTTGTTTTCAACTTTTTTCAGTACTCTTCTTGTTGAATTGTCTTTTTAGCAAATTTCAGTAGTTTGTAGTTGAAAATTATCGTATAATTGACTTCTTTAGCTTCTCAATAGGAACATTTTTTCCTTATCAAGACCAGCTTCCTGCCGATATGCGAAAATCTCTCGTGTATGAATTCAGTTGTGCACAATGTGCATCGAGCTACATTGGTAGCAGTTGTCGTACGCTTCGCACGAGAGTATTTGAGCATATGGGCAGGAGCAGTCGTACTGGTAGCGTGCTAGCATCGCCGTCATTTTCTTCCGTGCGCCAGCATAGTGAACACTGAACAGTGCAATAGTCCAGTACAAATGTCAAATTTTAAAATTTTACGTTCATGTCATGACCCTTCCGACCTGAGAATTTTAGAGTCCTTGTACATTTTAAAAGAAAAACCACCTCTTAATGACCAAAATAGTTCCCGTCACCTGTTTATGGCAAAAAGCTAGAGTTTACTTTCTTGTTCATTTTAATAAGTTTTCATTGCTTATGTGAATTTTGTACCTATATAGTAGGAATAAAGATCGTTTTGTTTCTGCTTCAGATTTACTGATGATGGGATCAGGTCCCGAAACGTCTAATTTTAATAAGTTTTAGTCATGAGTCTGTTTATTTCATTTTCCTGAGACGATATTACCAGCCATGCTAACGTTAGTAACGTCACATTGGTGCTTTGTTTTTTAGTGAAGACTAGGCTTTTAGCCACTCGCTTTAATGATGTAATTGGTTATACAAATACATTATATAATTGAATCTTGAACGACAACATTATCACCGCTCTGTCCTTTGCTTGCGGGTGATAACAATGTTCATTGTCTTAGAGATAGAAACATACTGAGCACGATTTCACTTCACAGCAATGTACTCTTATAAAAAAAAAATAAATTTGTTCATTTTTCAGATTTACTGTCGAGAAGTTGCAGTATGAGAAAGAAGTGGTGAAATACCTGCCTCGGGTCACCGAACTGGTGAGGATCATGCCGGCCAATTTTGTCATGATCTCCCATTTTTCTGACTGGGTCGATAAAATTAAAAGCTTTCCATGCAGAAGTTCCGACGTCTGGGTGAATTCTTTTATCAAATCTGGTAAGTACCATTAGCTATTGGAGAGGTAACTGATTATAGAATTAGAGCTGAACCGACGCTGCAGTTAAGAACTCCTCCTCCAGGAGTCGCAAACTCTTAACGGCCAAAGCTTCCGAGGCCATCTTAATCCATTTTCTTCTCTCTTCCGCCCCAACTACACAAATATACGTCTCTTAACTCCCCATATTAGCGGCTATTGATCGTGCTTGCGTCTCTTTGGCAGAGTTTCTTCCCCCCCCCCCTTTTTTCTCTTCTTTCTTCTTTTGTAATCTATATCGTACTAACACAATGGCAATAGCTCATAGATTGTCGGGGCGTAAGTGTCGGTGTTTCTCTGTGAATGGGCCTCTTGGTCCGTCTACTGCCGGCTACCTGATCTAATTCAACTATCTTGTTCCATGTACGGGTGATCTTTTCAAATTTAGTGAATATGACGCTGTAAAATGTTGCAAATGATACTGTTAGTACCTCGGTATGGTACAGCACATTCCCGGTGCTTTGCATGGTAGTCGAAAGTCTCACGCCAGCCTCAGGTAAGTCTCACGCCAGCCTCAGGTAAGTCTCACGCCAGCCTCAGGTAAGTCTCACGCCAGCCTCAGGTAAGTCTCACGCCAGCCTCAGGTAAGTCTCACGCCA
>LQNS02020120.1:12815727-12835140 GCA_001587735.2 Parhyale hawaiensis | reverse complement strand
TTGTCTCTTCCATTTCGTCCATCAGACGGTACTTCATTTGTTGCCTTGTGAGTTTCACACGCCCTTGAGTCATTAGCATGGGAGGAGCTGCGTTTGTGTTCTTTTTCGGGACTGTATGGGTTTTACGAAAGTAATTTTGTGGACTTATCTCAAATTTTACGAAATGTGACCTTTGCTCTCGAATTTTACGATTTGTCCTCCCGTTCGGTATTTTAATCGCTTTCGCTGGAGAAATGTATTATTTATCATTGTTTATTGTATAACACCAACTTCTGGAGTAAATCATAAACATGTCATACATTCCTTTTATATGTACTTCCATTACACTATTGTAAAATAGCTAAAAGTTATTCCTGTTAACGTAACGCAGTCCATGCTTGAAATACAGTTTTCTTTGTACATCATTATGGCGGTTTAAATGTGACCTTATTTCGACTTTTACGAACGTATCTCGAATATTACGATTACATCCGGTCCCAATCTCTCGTAAAAGTCGAGAGTTATATGTACCCATATTTGGTTACTACAGGAGGATATCGGGCTAAACCCCATGTATGATATCGGGTAAAGTTAGGAAAAGTAAGGACAGGGCCTCCTAGTATTATATAATATTAGTAGAACCTGTCCTTACCTTTCCTAACCTCATCTAACCTTAAGTAGGTACATCAAGAATGATGATACGGAGCAGGTTAGCGCACGCGGAGGGCCCAAGCTTTCGCACACTCCGAGTAATAAGTTTGTGACGTCATATGGTCGTTACTTGTACGTTGATAAATAGCTACTTTTCATTGTTTATTCAGCATCTCATTTGCGGTTTCAGAGTGTCCTACAGTCTTCATGGTTGCACAAAAATACGTATAAAAGGATGTAAGAACTTTTCCGCTTTCTGAAGGATAACATTTTGAAAGAGCGTTGGCTAAGGCTTGTAAAAGAGCAGAAGAATTCAACACGGCAAGTTCCCATATGTGTCAGAAGCACTTTTGAAGTTATATAATCATCTTCAAAGTGCAATAAATCAAGTTAGTTTTATTCAGAGTAATATGGCATTTTGGAGATGGAATCATATAAGTGAATACCTTGATGTTTTCGGTTTATATTCGTCTTTTACCAATGACCTGCTGTCCTCTACAATTTCAACACCGCTGAAACAAAAATTGGTTCAGATGCGTATGATTGAACGCAAAGATAGAAGAACTTTTCTAACAAGATTTGTATAGAAAAAAATATAGCACCAGAGAAACAGATTTCTTTCCTTCTTTCCTTAAAGCAAAAGTCTGTACATAATACACACTTTACAATTGCTCGGTAAAGTTAGAAAAAAAAATATCAGCTAGTATATCGCTGCCCGCGGCGCAGCAATATAACTGTTTAAGTGTCTCGTCCGACTCGGTTCCTCACGTTTGAATTGTCTCACGGAACGATGTCGTTAAAACTGGTGAATGATAAATCTTAATTTTTTCCTATTAGTAACAAACAAACGGTCCGGCCGGGTGAGGGCCTGTTACGGAAAAACAAATGTAAATAATTATTGAATATTATGACAGTATCACATTGATCATTGATTTTCTAAACTAACTGTGGTATCGATAATTCATATCAAAATTATGGTAGACAGTTGCTACTCTTCGACTATGCTACGATCGAATGACCATGTGACGTCACCGCTCCACCGTACGTCCGCCGCGACGGCGGCGTGCTAACCTGTTGCGTATCATCGCCCTCGTATGTTCATATAGTAAACATATGTATGTGGATCTTGCAGCAAAACATGGGAACTAACAGAATGAAAAACAGACTGCGTTAGTGCCTCGTGGGCTGGCCAGTGGGCCCTATCAATAAGTTTTAGAGCTCAATGGTGAATTTGCCGCTTGTCAACTGAAGATAATCAACTAATCTCAATAATCGGCATTGATTTTACAGCAGAAATCAGGGGCTGGGGAACGTTGTGCCCACATGGACCGAATGTACTACATTCTTTCCATGCTATAGAGCGAATTGGCCTAGCCAGGTGCGTGTCCTAGCACATTCTTCGTCGTCGGCCATGCATAGCGGTGTATGTACAGTTTCCCTGTCAGGTTCTGATAAGCAAAAATTAGGTTAGATTAGATGCTGCTGCAATGGCTAAACTACAATAATATGAAGTTATTTAATCACGTGATAAGCTTCAGAAGTAACGTCACAGATCCCCTCGACCAATCAGCGTAGCTTATTCCTATGGCGACATTGATGTAAAGAACATAATCTCCCTACCATGACGATACACGACCCAAAGCATCAGCCAAACGTGATATGTATTGTTTACCTATTTATTGATTTGTTTATATTCTTTCTCGAAAGCAGCGTTTGCACACGGATTTATAAAAAAGTCTAACTGTAGCTTGGCCATAGGCCGTAGGGTTAGGTTAATTCAGATTCGCCTACCCATGTTATGGGGAGCAGCGCCTCCAGGGGCACCCTGTAGGTTACCTTTGCCATTACCTAGGTCATCGAGACGTCTGTCTTTCGTACCCACTTACTTTCTTCTGTACTTCCCTCTTCTTCTTCGACTCGCTGCTCCCATCCGAGTTGATCCTGTGTGGGAAGAAGAAGAAAAACTGAATTCGCTGCTTCTTTGCCATAATTTTGACGATGGGGGACACAAACATAACAATACCATTCCACTTCCTCTCTGTGTGATGTTGGATGTTTATTCATTTGTTTATTAGCATAACAGAAATATCTAGCTCATCGCGGGCCGGAGCTTGAATCGAACTTCCTTCTGGGACTGGGTCTGTCGCCATCTATCTCAGTTAATCTGATATTATGTATTTCCAGTTGAGTACCTGCCGTACTGGAGCCACGTGCTCAGCTACTGGAACAAAAGACACATGGAAAACCTTCTGATCCTCCGCTACGAGGACCTGCACGAGGTAATGAAATTTCTCCTTAGCTTTATGACCTCTTAATTTACAAAAAAAAACGCAATATATATTGTACTAAATCCTAAAAAATCCACTGTCTCTTTTTGATATCCTCGGGTAACGGTAGCAGCGGATTTTGCGCGTTCAACAGTTGTGCTAAAGATCCCGGTAACGATACCAAGGCCAAGTGAGCGATCTTTGTGCTGAATCAACAAATTTGATTGGTGTGCATAGCTACCGTGGGGGTACTTACCATAGGGTAGGGGGGGTGCTGGTCGTTGAACCTTCCTCTAAATGCGCCATAGTTCGTAGCGACCCTTATGTGTGCGCAGCTGTACTCTGCTCTTGGGTTGGTTTGCCTATATCTGCCCCATTAACCAGTGCGTGTGGGTTTCTTCCCAGTGGAGGTTGCAGTCAGAGTTGACAATACCTTTAAAACGACCTACTGCAGGACTTAACATGTTGTGCTATACGAATGGTGGCAAGAAATACTACTATTTTTCATTTTTACGCTGTTGTCTGATAATATTCTGCATCCTAATTATTTTATTGTGAAATATAAAGTTATTACATGTAAAGAAAGGTAAATTAGCTTCGGCGCTTCGATTTGACATATGTCCTCTTTAAGGTTGAATATGTTACATATTTATGACTTTAAACTTTGTTTTGGAACATTGACCACAGCCAATTCAGTAAAATAAAAGCGTAAATTGGCAAAGTCATGCTAAAGAAAATCTGTTTTAAATGTTTTTCCTAGAAAACTGACCTTACAGTTTTCAACGGTATGGGGACAAGAATGGGGTCCTTACAATTTTACCAAATTATCATGTATGATATTTCAAGGTAAAAGGGAATGTTTCAAATTTCAGGACCTGGGTGCAGTGATCCAGAAGGTGGCCAAGTTCCTGGACGTGCCGGTGCCATCTGACCAGCTGGAGGCCATCAAGAACCACCTGTCCTTCGAGAGCATGAAAGCCAACCCGGCCACCAACAACGAGAACATCCTGCCTGGAGTTGCCTCCAAACAGCTCAAGTTCATGAGAAAGGGCAGTGTAAGTCAATGCGAGCCTCGATGAACTTAATCATACAATCTTTCTACATAGTTATAAAACTCGGATAATCTGGCGTGTATGTTTCCTTATTTATTCGTATGTCACCGTCCGCGCACGTAATGTTCGCTATGATAGCATACATATGGGATAAACTGAGAGGAGCCTGGAGATTACAGAAAAAGAACGCTTCACTTTCTTATTTCAATTTATCATCACTTAATTATTTCTCATTCTCTCTGTCTTTCCTTCGCTCGAGAGCATATACTCATAGTTCTCTGTATGCATGTTTTGCTTTGCATTATTACAATGTCTTTACAAAACCATGAATTATAGCTTATTTGTTCATTCATTCCTTGTTTGCTCCTCGCTGTGACAATTTATTCATTTGCTTCGTTTTTACTCAGGTGGGCGACCACAAGAATTACTTCTCGGAGGAGCAGCTGCGGAGATTCAAACAGTGGACAGCAAACGAGCTGCAAGATTCTGACTTCCCGTATTACAGAGATTAATTGAGTGATTCTGACTTCCCGTATTACAGAGATTAATTGAGTGATTCTGATTTCCCGTATTGCAGAGATTAATTGAGTGATTCTGACTTCCCGTATTACAGAGATTAATTGAGTGATTCTGACTTCCCGTATTACAGAGATTAATTGAGTGATTCTGATTTCCCGTATTGCAGAGATTAATTAATTATGTCTGATCTCCCACAGTGCAAAGATTGATTAATTATATCTTTTCTCCCATCCTGTAAAATTAATTTCAGTAATTCTTATATCCCATAATGATTAATTAAGCAAATGCGGCATGCCACATTACAGAGATTAATTAGGTAAATATTTTATTGCGAATACAATTCCCAGTGCATTCCTCTGCCCTCCAGTTCAGCACTCCTCCTAATGAAACTTTGCTCTGGTCCTCTTCTTCTTTCCTGCTCGCTGTACCCTTCCTTCCGATCGTAGGCGCATGGGCACTTTCTCGATTGCTGCGAAGGGCAGCACGGGAGTATAATGCATGATCGCCTAAGATTTTCACTTGATCCAAAGTGGAAGCAGCCTCGTACATGGGTTTCATATTCCTCTCGACCTTTCTTCCTTTCTTTATTGTTTTGAAAAAAATGCAGTAGTTATTTCAATCAATAAAACATACACACCGGGAGAACTCGCCCTACAAAAAGTGACCAAACTTATTGGGCACTAAACAACAATTAAGTAAAGTACAGCATTAAACAGTTCCATAAAATTCAAGCTATCATTCATATCAACACATTTAGACATTTGTATGAACGACATACACAGCTTTCATCTCTAAGTATGGCTAATATTGCAGTTATATTGTATGCATTGCTTCTGCTAATATCACATCACATTTGGTAAGCTAACCGTCTANCATATCAACACATTTAGACATTTGTATGAACGACATACACAGCTTTCATCTCTAAGTATGGCTAATATTGCAGTTATATTGTATGCATTGCTTCTGCTAATATCACATCACATTTGGTAAGCTAACCGTCTACACATAAGAATATTTAGTCAATGCATATTCTTTGGAGAGTGGTTCAAGAAGAGCTTCTGGCATTGAGTTGAAGCAGCAAACGTTCTGGAAAATGGTAAATCGCTTTTGTACCTCCAACCTAACACTAGGCAGGTTGACCCTTCCCCTACATGTACTGTGCTCATGATTTGGTACTAATTCACCATAATACTTAATGAAAGTATTAAAGTCATCATTAGAGCCCGGATTTATGTGCCCTTAAAAATAAACGAAATGGCCGTAAAAATCTAGGCAAAATAGTGCTATAAAATATGCTCTTATATCCTCCTTCCTATGCTAAATATGCTTTTATTAATAGAAAAGTATATCCTTTGTGTCATTGTTTTCGTTTTTAATAACATAAAGAATGATGTATATTAGTGTTTTCATAACAGGTATCATAGCAGGAAATGAAACAACATTTTATATAAAGAGCATTTTTAATCTATAGTTATCAGAATGGCAGCTAAAAACAAAGATTAGATGTTTACGACTATAAATTATCACTGCAATAGATGAATAGATAACAATGAATTCAGAAAATATATTAATTATCTAAATATGATGTATATTATTTCAGCTGATCAAATTATATACAGTAGCAAAATTAGTAACTAAATATATTACAAGCGGTTGCACTGCATTGGCTATCTGCCTCCCGGTGCTATCAGTACACTCATCTTCACTAGGCCATATTTTATGGTCCCTAACTACTTCGCTAATTCGTCCCAATGTAGATAAGTAATGCTTATCAAGATACGGTTTTATTGCAGTTGAAGCTTTGAATGCCCCACTTCCTCATTTCCATATTGGAACATTAGCAGTTACTAAAGCAAAACAGAGGTCAAGATAGAACTGTGACGTAGTCGGAAGGACATAGGCGTTATTTTCATCTTCATCGATGTTGGCTGAACAACGGGCAACATTACACTTATGTTAGTAGTTTTAAAATGTGATGCAACATTGGACTTTTCAACACTGCTAAGTTTTGTATTGCAAGGCCTACAGTAGTGTATAAGACTGCGAGATACTCGTTTTTGAAGGGAGGTTCCCCTGGCTCCGCCGGGTCCCCGCCCCGCCCCTTCCGGTTTCCCAGTCCCCGCCCATCTCCGGTTTGCGCCCCCCCAGACCCCCGCTATACCGGTAGTGCATTGGCAGTTATAAACCGGAAGCTCTCGCGCGAGGGGAGCCGCGAGGGTAGGTTACCCTCAAAAACGAGAATCTCGCAGCCTTATACACTACTGCCTACATTTCAATTCACCATTGTCACAACAAAACAAATCCTCTCCAACTTCTTTAACTAAGTCTCTAATGCGAACACTGTCATGCAGACCGTTTAATTTTAGACGGTTAAGTTTAGACATACTTATGTATTGATGATGCAGCACGAGCACTTGTACCAGAATTACTTGTTAGAATTACGTGAAAAAGGAAACGTTACGCAAAAAATGATATAATGACATAGAAACGAGTAACAGGGTATACTTAGCGAAATTTAGACGTCATTTACACCAGAAAGTAAACATAAATCTTCAATTTGTGTAATTCATTATCACAGCTATATATATATATATATATTTCAAAACAGCCTTTTTGCTATGTATTTCAAAGCAATTATCACAACTTCTATGCTTCACTAGGTGTTTAGATATAAATACTTTAATATGCAAAATAGTCTAAAGCCTATAAAGCATATTTTTGCTATGGTCTTATAGGCGTTATAGCATTTGTTGCATTAGAGCATAGAAATCCGGGCTCTATATCATCATACATCATGTAATGTAAAAATTTCAATTAGAAATAATTATAGACATCATCAAGCTTTAAAAGACTTAACTCAACAAACATACTATACACAGACATTACTAACAGCTACCTTGAGTGGAGTTAGTAAACTCGATGGTGCTCTTGCCAAAAAAATAATATTTGAACAAGATGAGAGTAAATGAGAGCAAAATACAACATAACCGAAGTCTTTCGATTTAAACATTTTTTAATAGCATAAATAACACCTCCCGCCTCTGCTACCTTATTGCACAACATTTCAATATGTTTGTCATATCTAAGCCTATTATCTATTACCATGCCAAGGTATTTGAATTTTGGATGTGATAACCCATTCAAGCGTAGTCCCATTAAGGGCAATTGGAGGCCAAACTGGCGTATATAGGTCGAGAAGTGAACAACTTTAATTTAGTTTTGTTAGCATTAGTCGTCAGTCTATTATGTTCCAGCCAGTCCACTATGTCAACAAATGTCTCCTTAATTTATGAATAGTCGCATCAAGTTGGGCATTATTTATATAAAAAAAACTGCATCATCTGCAAATCAGATGGTACTAACGCCAGTGAATTCCACCATATCATTGATATACAGATTAAAAAGAAGCGGACCCAACTCAGAGCCCTGAAGGACACTGACCCCAATATTTGTCCGGCTGGAGTTGCAACCATCAACAGTGACATATTGCCTGCGGTTGTCTAGGTAGCTCTGAAAAAAGTCTCAAATTGTTTCCCCATAATGCTCTAGGTTTGATGCTAAAATTACATGGTTAACTGTATCAAATCCTTTTTTTAAGTCTAAGAACATACTACATGTCACTTGTTATTTGATGTTCAAGCGTCGACTGCATGGGTCAAACAGGCCTGAAGTACGGCTTTATAACTTTTTATATATCCGCAAAATTAAACTACATAAATAAAGAATATATGAAGACAACTTTATGGTAGATGTTGAATTAAAATTATATATATATATATATATGTTGGTTGGAGAGGGGAGGGGGTTATCGATCAGATGATGACATAGCATCATTGCCGAAACTCGCCCCATCACTCGGATCAAACCTCACCATACCTCACCCAGCTTACTGATGACCAAACCACCGTCAACAATATGCTCTATCTCGATTGGATGAATAGAAGCATCACACATCACAGTTATTACGTTGTTTTTACCCCAACTTCCATAAATCTAAACAACAGTATACAACCATAATGTAATGGAAAAGGTACGCCTATAGACTCAAAAATCATAAATTGGATAGTACCTACAGCTAGCCTGAGCAGTACTATCACCTCTTCCTGTACTGAACAGTACAGGAAGTTGTTGCTAAAACGGACTGTAGTCTAGCTACTATAATGGAGAGTACCCTAGTTGTACCTAATATCCAGGCCACATATGCATTCGCACGCACAACTGGAAGCTAGGGTGTGCAGCTCACTCGTAGTCCTGAAAAATATTTCATCTCAGTAGCATAGATTTGGAGTAAAAACGGCATGAGAGCTGCACATCCGCGCATCATCTTTCTTATTGGTGCATAGTGTAACTCCGACTTAATAGATAGTACCTCCAGTTGTTCCTATGATGAATGGTACTCTTAAGGAAGTCAAGTGTTTAACGGGAGGACTCAATGAGACTAAAATAAAACTTAACTCTGACCGCATTTTCGCGAATGACGTCACACCGACGAATCGAAGTATTTTTGGGTCGGGCCTCAAGCCTTAGAAGGTTGAACTTTTTATTCTAACCTAAAATATAAGTAGAGTTGTATTTTTGATGTGAGAGAAACCATATAAACAGTTAGTGCATAGACCGCAACAGTGCTTGACTCTTAGGTCTGATACTGACAGCCAAAAGTCAGCAACGGAAAAATGGGATTTTCTGAAGAGCTATTCTTTTCCCCCTATGTAATACTGAAGAAAAAAATTCCAAGGTACCCAACATTTTTCTTGCGGAGAAGGTATCTTTGATACGGCGACGACGCACTTAGGCGCTTGCCTGCATGACCGTGTCTGGACATGTTCATAGTAGCTCTTGAAAAATCCCATTTTTCCCATTTTGGCTGCCAGCGTCAAATCCCACTTTGGACCTAGGAGTCAAGTACTGTTGCAGTTTATGAACGGATGATTCATCCGTTTGTTTGTCTGCCTCATTTTTCTTAATACCATAACTCAAAAAATTATGAACGAATTTTTATGAAATTTACGCGAGTTGTTAGGTATATCACGAAGTGTAAATGACCAAATTTTTTTGATGATCTGTTGGTTCGTACGTTAGTTTGTTGCTGTTTTAATTCTATCCTTGTTAGCACAATAACCCAATAAATTATGAATGGGTCTTAATGAAATTTACAGGAGTTATGCAATTGTGCTAAAAGACGTAATAATTAAATTTTGGTGAATATCGGTTGATCTGTTCGTGAGTTTGACTAATGTTTGTCAGATTGATTGTTAGCAGCATATTTCAAAAAATTAAGAAAGGAGCTTCAAGAAAATTGGTGAAGTTGTTAGTACTGTTATATGGCACGAATTACTATATTTTGGTGTCGATACAAAGAAAATCATGGCCTCAGAACCAATTTGATTTTCGCTTGGCGGATGTATGCGCTCTCAGAGTACTCTAGTTACTGTATAGTTTAATGAGTGCCTCATGATGTTCGTGCTAAGAAGATGCTGCCTACCACGTCATAACCTGTGATTAACTTGACTGTTTTAGAAAATTCTGTTTGATAAGAAAATTCCACTTAGAGTAATAGTTCGATCAAACTGTGATGTAACAAAAAAAGACAAAGGAGAAAGAGGCAGCTATAATTTTAATGATACGGCGGCTTAGGAGAACTTTATAGTTGCTAACCCGTGGTCAATGCCTATTATAAATAACTGCAGACTGTGTGCACAACACATCTAGAGGAGATAGAAAAAGAGATCTTAAACTATTCTAGATTAATGTGGGCTAGCTTTCCCGCATAGATATCATAAATAACCTGACACAAAAATATTATTAAGGTAGTTGTACGAAAACACGAGATGTTTTGGGAAAAGCATTTTGTTTCCGAAAATGAATGGCGAGAAAGCTGGGATTTAAATCATGTTCAATTGGTCGTCAAATGACGCCATCCATCCATCCTTGACTTGTCTAAAACTTCATGCAGATGCTTCGACTTCGGCACTTTGAATCATATGACAAGTGACAGAAGCGACGCGACTACGTTGAGCCTGCTGAAATTTTCATTTTAAATAGCAAGATTGAGTTTCTAGAAGCTTCAAGGGCAACCTGTTGAGGGCCAATGTCTGTAACTTAATGCAACAGGTTGAAGCCTGAGTACCTGCGCAAAGTTTCGGAAAGTAAAGCCTCGATGGTTTAATTTTAGTGTCCGATCGAACACACCGCTGGTATGCCAAAAGTAAAAGTACTGAACTTTTCATGTTGGACCGGACCTTGCCAACTGGTGAATTTAGAAAGATGCCAAGTCCCTCGTAAAACGAAAACGAGTCAATGCTGGTCCGTTCCATTTATACTGCACAGCACTAAGCTGTATTGCAACAGCGGCAACGCAGTTTCTATCCTCACACAGAATAAAGTTTTCCATTGAATACTGCATGTAAAGTACATGCAAAATTCTGATTCATTGTGCGTACACTTGTGAATCGAAATAGAATGCGAGTGAAATAATTCATGACTCAACCGCAAGTGTTTTGAAATTTTGTAATAGCATATGGCGCTCAGCGATGATAGTAACGTTCGCTGTGCTTGTCAGATAACATTCAACGGCTGCATACGTAATGATATATTGATTTTGTCAGACGACAGGATTTTGTTAAACGACAAAAATATGTTCAGTTGTTCACGGCTCTGACAATCCTATTCTTCCTACAAAAATCCGGGCGGCTGTAGAAGATAAAACCGCAATTCAGCGTGTGCGCGTCGCGGCAAGGGCCTTAAATTTTGTTAGGATTAAATGCTAATATTTTACCTATCGAACTAAACCAAACAAATAAGGAACATAAGAAACATTTTGTGGATGGCTTAATAACATTCCAATTCATTTGGAATTCAGCGTGAATCTGTAGACTTCAGTATCGAGAGCAAACTTCAAAGACAACAGTGAATTGTACTGGACATAAAATAGAGGAACTTTGTATGACTTAGTATTATATATAAGTTTTTTATTATTTAAGATCTTCGACTGGAACATCGCTAGGAGTTTTCTGTGTTCATTTTTAGATCCTTGAAATGCTCGTAGGACGGGCAGCATAAACTCCAATTTCTCGAACATCCTGTTATATATTTTAAGAATCGAAAATAATGAAATACAAGATAGAAAACGTTATTACTTAAATATGGGAGCTGATATGTACAAAACGGTAAGCAGATGTAATACCATAAAGTAGAATTAATGAAAATACATACGGTTGATAGCATTAAGAGCAACAGAGGTGCGACGGCATAAGTTCTCACTTTTATTAAACCTGTTTATCTGCTTTAGAACCGAACAGGTTTTTGGCGTCTCAGTCTTACTCCGGTTATAAGAAAACTGTGCGGCTTTCACGCTTCATATTTTACTGTGCCTTCTGAACATTGTTCAGAATATACAAATACAAATAATAATATACAAATAATAATCTCTCTAAAAGAAAGAACTAAATTATTCTGGACTGGAGAGCAAGAGTTGTGACTTTTTTTTTATCAATTTGAGAGTTGGATCAGCTCAGACTATGTGTGCCTGCTCGGTGTGGGAATTTACCCGAACCGGAGAATATATGAGGGGAATGTCTCTTGAGACATCTAATTAGAAGAAGTTTGTTCAGAGTTCGATGCTTTTAAGGCTCGTAGAATCAAAGTAAATGGTACCATCGCCTCTATGACGGCACTTGTAGTTGTTGTAGGTAACTTGGTATTATAGATACGATATACTCGAGGATGGGTTCGGTGTTCTACCGTCAGTATCAACGTGATATTCGGTAAGGATCGAAGGATATAAACACCAGAGATTCTCTAGTAGTTGATATTCAATAAAAAGCACACAATAGGTCCAGGTGTCTGTATACTTGCGATAAATACCAATCTTAGTATATCAATGGACGCACAGATCTAAGTGTGTCTCTATGCAAGTGTGCTACACACAATAGCTTGTAACGGTTAGGTGGCTGTGTGACTGGAGGTGTTTCTGAATATGAACTAACACCAGCACTAGCTACGCCACGGCTTATATAGGTTTGAGGATGCAGTGCATCAAGCGCTCGCAAATGGGCAGCTGCTTGATGACGCGCATATTTTTGTGTTGTGAACAAAATGCACAACACAGAGGCAGATTCAGTGAACTGAAAAATACTTTTCAAATATTTCGCCGTATATTTCTGTCGATGTGTGTTTTATAGAGGAGAAGTAGAGAAGGGAAGAAAGTAATGCATCCTACATAAAGGTAGCTTCAGCTAGGGTGTGTATCGAAGGACGATGTGTCTGACAATTTTGAAAGATTGATCTCTATTCTTCCCATTATCACTGAATAAAAGTGGTTATTTCTTCGCGAAACTACTAGGAGGTACACAATAGCTCTAAGGGCGCCTTCGATTAGTAACCAAAATTAAGCCGTCGAGGCTTGACTTAAAAGGAACTTCGGACAAGTGCGCTAGCGTAACCTCCCTGATTCAAGTTTCAGGCATTGACCTCGATTAAGTACCTGGGAGACCTCCAAGAACTCCATCTTACTTCGTCAACTGGAGATTTCTGTCGTTTTAAAATAATTGGCTTGCTTCTAACACCTGCAACGCGATTCAAATTGACGAAACTGACGTTACTAGCTGCAGTTTCAGACAAGCTAAGCCAAGTGGGCTTGGCTATGATAAAATTTGCCGAGGCAATCGTAAAGCTTTAAGTTTTAGTAACTAGGATGTACCGACATTGTATCTGAACACTGGCTCAATATTGTATCTGAACACTGGCCCAATATTGTATCTGAACACTGGCCCAATATTGTATCTGAACAATGGCCCAATATTGTATCTGAACACTGGCCCAATATTGTATCTGAACACTGGCCCAATATTGTATCTGAACACTGGCCCAATATTGTATCTGAACACTGGCCCAATATTGTATCTGAACACTGGCCCAATATTGTATCTGAACACTGGCCCAATATTTATGTTTGTAAAGTCGCACAATTGTTGTTTTCCAGTCCTTGGTCTTGGATCAGCCATGTCGATGAATATTAAGATATAGAAGCAGTTGGGGCTCTTGCCGACATAACCATGGGATACTAATGCACTAATGATAATAATACCCAGTATAAAACATGCTTTTCAGTCAAGACAAATTAAGTTGAACGTCTATATAAATACTGTAGATGAGGTTAATCAGATTCATCAAGATTTGCTGCAAAATTTTTATGCTTCATACAATAGACGACAGTTGTGTTAATCATGTATACTAGTTGGAACCTATGAAAATTCCACAGAACAAAAGTAATGTTCTTCAATGTTATCTCAGACTCGTATCATCGCATTTTTCCTATCTAATACTAAAGAAACCAGTGGAAGTTCTACAGATTAAAAGATCTGGTCCTCATGTATGATACCCTGGGACCCGTATCAGGCTTACGAAGGTTGAAAAATGTTCCAAGTCAGGCAGTGAATCTTCTTCCTAAGACCTGCGAGCAGCTGCTGCTATTGATCCATTCCCAGGTCGTATCACGGATACCTCGATGATGCCATAAGTTTCCATGTATCTAATACCAATGAAGGATCACGATCGTATTAACAAAATAAGTAATTATTATTATTTAACTATAGTCTGACCATTTTATTAAGGCAGTTCGGTTATGGTCAAAGTTGCAGAAACTTTTAATACTGTGAAAAGATACAAATGATTAGATTTTGGTGTTAATATTTCGTTACCGTGCCTTACTTGGCGGAGGTGTTCTAGTTTGTGAGTTATAAGCGTTTATTCGTAGTTGACCTCTTGAGCGGATTTCATTATTGTTCACATAACTTCCACTTCGGAAAGAATAAACTAAAATACTATAAAACTTCTGGACGCTTATTCTAGGGGTTGTCTATCAACACTACGAACCAAGAATTATGGGACTAACAGGTTAACCCAGTGGGCGGAGCCAAGCTGTAGTGCATCATGGGCATGGCTGAACAACGTAACGTTCAGCCATGATCATGGGTAATGAAGCGTGTGACGTCATAAAGTTCAAGCACGGCAATTCGCAGCTATTTTACATGGTTTTTTCATCATTTCATTTGGGCCTGCAGAGTGTCCTACGGGTCCGACAATCTTTATAGTTGCACAAAAATATGTATCAAGGCATCTACGAACTGTTTTTAGCTCTCTGAAGGACAAATGTTATTATTATTTATTATTAGTTACTACTATTTACTATTTAGGTTGTTTTTCCGGAAGAGGCACGCACCCGGTCGGAGAGTGTCGGTAAAATGTTGCCCTAAGCTTTGCCGTCGCGTACGCGTCGTTAACATATCCGCCTCGCCTCGCCTAATCGTGAAAACTATAGTATCATTGGAAAATTTATAGATTTAACATACACCAGTTTCAACAACATCGCTCTGTGAGACAGTAAAAGAGTGGGGTATACGGTTAGGTAACTTTTTTGCAAGTTAGTTAACTCGAGTCGGACGCGATCCTACTGTTACACTGCTGTAACGCGCGCAGCGTATAGCAGCTGATTTTTATTTTTTTCTAATTTTACCGACCAATTGTACGACCTCCGCGGTTTATATATAGACTCTGCCTTAATATTACTTCGCCGGAAGGAAAGTAAATTTCTTTTTGTCCTTTAATGTTTTTTTTTACAAATATTGTTAAAAAGTTTTTATAGTTTTCAATCGCTCGCATTGAGCCAATTTTTGTTTCAGCGGTTTGAAATTATAGAGGATAGCTGATTATTGCTAGAAGACGAAAATAAATCGAAAACATTGCGGTATTCACTCATATAAATCCATCTCTAGAATGCCATATTACCCTCGATAAAACTCACTTGATTTATTGCATTTTAACGACGATAAACTTGGCTCTAAAAGTGCTTCTAATACATCCGGGAATTTTCTGGTTGAATTCACCTGCTCTTCTACAAGCCTTTTAACCAACGTTCTTTCAAAATTTTGTCCTTCAGAGAGCTAAAAAAGTTCGTAGATACTCTGATAGAAATTTTTGTGCAACTATAATTATTGTAGGACGTGAAGGGCACTTTGGAGGCCCAAATGAAATGATAGAGAAACAATGTAAAATAGTTGCAAATTATCGAGCTTGAACGTTATAACGTCACACGCTTCATTACCCATGATGCACTACAGCTTGGCTCCGCCCTCTTGGTTAACCTGTTGGTCTCATAATCCTTTGGTGCGAACCACTGGCTGTGGGCTTTGCCCTTCATATGTGAAGTCAAAGTTGACTTGAGAATCCTGTTCAGAATTTTCTGCCTCTCTGTGTATTTTCCTCAATAGTTTACCCGTGTTTTATTACAGTAATCTTCATGAAATGTTTATCTGCTAAAGTTCAGCATCATAGCAAAGGCTGAACGGTCTAATAAATAAAAATTTTGCAAAACTTTACATAGTACAAGTTTTAGAAACTTGTAAATATTGTTTCCCAAGCAATTTTCCCGAAAAAAGTTCAGTGAATTCGACATGATCGATCTGTGTAAAATGTTCACTCATTAAAGTTCAGCGTTTGATCAAGTGCAAGCATTGAACATTACCATAAATTGTATAACCGTCTTTCCTCAATGATGATTGCCAATTAACATATTGATTAATTTCAACAGTTTTTGACTCACAAATACGGCTGCTTGACTTACACACGCTCTCTCCGAAACCTGAACATGTAAAAGTTCAACTATTTTTCAATACCAGATATTTCGCATAACTATCAACATGTGCAGACTTTCGAATGAAACATGCAGCACAAATTAGCAAATTTGAGGGTGTTCTAGTATTCCAGCTTTGGAATGTTGGTTCCAATTTCAGCAGACTTTCTTATTTGGGACAAGATGTGTGAATGGGACTCTGTGTACGCGCCCACTTGATGAATAGGGTGCTAAATATGCTGCTGATCTAAATAAGAATGGTTTGCAGGGCGACGAAGAAACTTCATTGCTCTTTGAGTCTACAACATACAGAAGTAAAGAGCAAAGGATGAGAACGATGCTTGTGAAGTGAAGAAAACAGCTAGAACTTTTTAACTGAGCACTTGGAACACTCAAAATGTGGATACCTTGGTTAGAAAACCGAAATTTCATTGATTCAATTCATGCCTTACTAACAAATTGTGATTGACTGATAGATAACTTAGTGAATGGGGCGATAAAAAATTGGAACATTCACAGCGAAATCATAAAATTATAACGGATACGTCATATCAAAATAGAACTAGAGTACACATTTAGTAACTCTGCCGAGGAGGTTATGTTTCTGTTGCGTTTGTCTATTTTTTATATGATTGTCGGTTTACCTCTTTGTCTGTCACCAAGGTAACTCAAAAAGTTATGGGCGGAACATTACAAAATTTACAGGAATTGTTGGGCATGTTAGTAGTATAAAAAATTTCACCTTATGGCGACTTTTTTAAGTATCCGTAGTGGGATTCCCTGCGTTTTGGGACCGGAGTCGATGGTGGACTTAAACTTATTTTTGACATTTCACCTCACCTAAGAGTCCTCCATCACCGGTTATACCGCTAACATTTTGTTAGTCCTGTACGATGCACCGGTCTTAGTGGCTTCTCAAAGGCGTGCTGCCTTTTACCGGTCGGCGATTTTACGGCGTATAACGAGTTCCTCACATGTGAGAAATCACAGTGCAGCGTCGCAGAGCTGGGGTGTCCATGCCCCTGGGACGCAAATTGGAGTCACCGGTTTGCCACCAGCGCCTTCGTAACCTCTTAATCTTCCCTATGCTGACTGCCCTGTGGCCGATCGTCTACTTTTAATTAAAATTGAATTCATTAAGGGTTTCATCATTGGTAATTTATTGTACATGCCGGCTAAAACTTCAGGGGATTAAATTCCCTTATTATAGGTATCTATTTTCTTCTACTTAATTTTTTTTGAAACCCTGATTTCTTAATTTTTCTATTTCTTTCTTCTAGAAGCACCTGCGTGCACTCAAAGAGCATAAATTCATTGAAGTTAGTTAAATTTATATAATCTAACCTTCTTAAATTCTTAAACGAATGGGTTTATTGATATATGAAAGCTTAAATATTCCGTGCGGAATAGCGGCCACCAGAGGGCGCTTTGACCCGTGCGGCATCCGCTCATAATTCCCCTATTTTCCTTTCAGTACCTCAGCGTTCCAGTCAGGGCAGCAGGGCCCTGCCGAAATTTTTTCTGCTGATCGTACCAAATCCACCACGAAGATGTACCAAAAACGATTAAAACGTACCAAATCTTTATTTATCTATTATTAAAACGTAGAATTAAAAGGTTTTACCTACTTTTTCAGTTAGAATAAAGCTTCATCCTACTCCTCTTTCTTCTTAGAGTGCCAGTATTTTTATTCAATTGTTCACAACTGCATTTAACTGACTGACTGACACGTGGCAGTAAATATCAGGTGGGGAATAAGCTACAGCAAACGAACGGAAACAGAACCAAGACGAGACGACCAGAGAGCAAATCAAGCATATTCATTACTCAAATGCTCGTCAGCTTAAGTCAACGAAAGGACATAACAGGTAAGGTATTTTAGCTAATAACAAGACTAACATTGCATTAAAATTTGTAACTCTCTATATTTATATCTACTGTACACATAAAAACTTTGGACTGCACAAGTGCAGCGTGACACTGACGACAATACGGCCAGTTCTCAACTTCTAACTGGTATAAACGCATTGCGTAACATTGAAGGATTACGCATTCCATTTAGTTTACACCCTCTGGGTGGTGAAGTGACAACGGCTCGGCATCGCATCAACGGAGCTCCGGGTTCGATTCCTTGTACGGCATGCTACAGATTTACACTGCGTGGAGCACTCCAGTACCGAGAGCCCAGCGATGCACGGCGAGGGATCCTAAATTTACTCTCATCACAGACTGCTTCTCCTGCTCTTCACACTACTAGTTCTTCAAAATTTTAGAAATAAGGCAAAAAGAAAACCTCGATAGGTGTATCCACTGTACCCTGTATACGAGATAATAAATGATATTTGTTAGTTTTTGTTTGTTTGTTTGTTTCATTTATATGGAGAGGATTGCAACTGACGAAAATAGGACTTGATATTGCGCAATTTTTTGACTAAATCCAAAAATTTTTAAAACGTACCAAATAGGCTACCGTCGTACCGTCGTACAGTGGCCTCTGGAGCAGATCGTACCAAATTTGTACGAACGTACCAATTTCGGCAGCCCTGGTTCCAGTGACCGGTTAGCCATTGCGTTTTGTCTGCGTTGGCAAAAGGCTGATACTCTTGTTTAGGCGAGTATATCGTACATACAGATAAATAAGGTTCTTTTTTCCATCATTCGTGTTCATTAACATTGTGTTTAAGTGCTGCAAGTACATTATTGCTGTTCGTGTGCAGCTAGTGTCATTGAGAGGACAGTGGCGTTAGTGGGTTCGATAGCCCAGTCCTGTCTGCCTTGCTGTCGCTGGCGAGACGGGTGACTTCTTCCATCTCCGCCATTGGTCGTCGTGTAAGCTCTTCTCTTGTACGGAGTGGCGTATCCTCTCTCTCGTGACTTCTCCCACGGGCCTGCGACGTCTGGATGTGCTTTATCGACGGGAATCTGCATATCCGAATTGTGCCACCCCGGGGGTCGTCCCGGCGAAAATGGTCAAAATGATCAATTTTTTGTTTTTTGCTCAAAAAGTGTCTTCAGGTATGGGGGCATTAGGTCCCAAATTTTCAGGGGGCTAGCGGCACTAGAACCCCCCCAAAATGGGGGGGAAATGGGTCCACAGGGGGTCGAAATTTGCCTTTTTTATTTTATTGCTGCAAAATCATCAGTTTACCAAAGGCTATTGCATACCAAATTTTTAGGGGGCTAGCGAATGAAAATATGAAACATGCCAAGGGCATTTCCTTTGGAAATACTGCATTTTATAACAAAAAAAAAAACATAAAATTGCCTCTATTGAAAAATCTACATTTTCAGACTAAAAAAGAATAGAACTGCC